>LKNJ01007542.1:2330-18671 GCA_002120245.1 Maccullochella peelii | reverse complement strand
CCCTCATCTTTTTAAGTGGGAGAACTTGCACAATTGGTGGCTGACTAAATACTTTTTTGCCCCACTGTACATACATATTATATATATAAAAAACTTTATATACTGCTGGGTAGCTTGTGAGTTTCACTAAAGGATCAATAACGTGTTACCTTTATTCATAATAATACATCATCATTTATTAATTGATTTACTTTGTATTATTAACCTGAAACTGTAAAGTAAGTAAAGCGGTCAGATAAATGTAGTGGAGTACAAAGTTCAGTATTTCCCTCTGAGATGTTGTGGAGTAGCATATAATGGAAATACTCAAGTAAAAAAGAAGTACCTCAAAACTGTACTGAAGAACAGTACTAGAGTAAATAAAGAGAAGTAAAACGTTGCACGTTAAATGATTGCATCTGAGGGGGGGTAGCGCTCGTGCTGTTCTCCCTGCTTCAGGTGTGATCATGTGACCTCTTGATGGGGCCTTCTAACAGGGCAGTGGGCGGGGGGCGGGGCTAGCCTGCCATTGACTTTAGTGGTTTAAACTGACACATTCATTAGGCTGGACCTGGCTGAGCGCTCATTGTGCTCAGCCATGATGACGATGTAATGACAGAAAGTCTCGTCTCACCCACACAAACGTCTCCCAGCTTGTTGGGTGGGAGACCAACATCTGCCAGCACAGCTGTCATCACTGCACTCAGCAGCTCGTCAGGCGTCGTGTCCTGAAGGAACGAGGAGGGTTCAATTCAACCTACAGCACCGGCATCACAGTGGTGGAGGTACTCAGATCTTTCACTTCAGTCAAACGACCAATATGTCAATCTAAAAATACTCCATTACAATTAAAGTCCTGCATTCACGTAAGAGTACAGAAGTATTCTCAGCTTCACGGAGTTAAAGTATCAGTAGTAAAAGTACTGGTTCTGCAGTAAAATGTCTCCTGTGACTGATATCTGATTCTATTTGACATTATTAGACTAAATACTGATGCATCACTGTTAGAGTAGCATTTTACTGTTGCAGCTGCTCGAGGTGGAGCTACTTTTAGCTACTTTATATACACAATAAGCTAGTTTGTCAAGTCAAACATGGAGGGAACTATAAGTTTCATAGTTATATTATTTAAGATGATCATAATAGTTTGTATATAAAGAAATTAACCTGAAAAGTATCCAGTAACTATATCTGTCAAATAAATTTAGTGTAGTAAAATATATAATATTTCCCTCTGAGATGTAGTGGAGTAGAAAATAAAGTAACATAAAATGGAAAACTCAAGTGAAGTACAAGTACCTCAAAATGGTTTGTACACTCCAGTGAAAGGCAGTGCAGTTGGTGTAGTTTTCCTCACCACTTTATGTCCCTAAACTGTAGCCCACCTGGCAGGTGGACAAGTTCAACCACAGTTACCTTTAATGCTCCTCTCTTAGCTTTCCCGATAGCGGTCCTGAGTCCATGAACCACCACCACGTCCTCCGGACTGCTGCTCCCGGCTGCTGATCCGCACTCTGTCCTCCATAAATCCCGTCTATCTTCAGAGGAACCGGAGGGGGACAAGTGTCCCGAAATGATCTTTAATCTGTGCATTACGACGAGTTTAGTGTGCGAGGTTACACAGCTGAAGGGGGCTGCTGTATTTGTACTCTGCTCTCTACGTCAGACCGCATCACTTCCTGGTTTTTATAGTCAGGACGGAAATTACTTATTTACTTCATTATATAATTTTTTGCACATTGCAATTTTCACTTGTACAAGATGTTTATATTTAAATTCTCATTGTCTGTATGTTCATAATATTCAATAAATAACATTTAAAAAAAATAGTATATATATAGTCAGGACGGAAAGAGCAGAGGGACAAACTACAGCGAGTTGAGTCTGACTGGTTCTCATGTGTGTTGGAAACGTCCTGTTCCGCTTATATATTTGCACTTCACTAGATGTGTTTGATAACTTCAGTTACTTTGATACAGATTCAAATTATTAATACAAAATATATTTAACTAATAAATGATCATGTATTATTATAGATTAAGCTACCCGGCGGTATATATAAAAACAATAAGATCCACATTTACATGTATCAGATACATTTAGTAACTAGTGTAATGGAAAATTACTTTGTATGACAGTAGATGCCATTTCTAAGTGACTTTATGAACTCTGTGTCTTAGAAAACAGATTGTAAAACCCAGAACCTTTTCTGTTTTCACTTTGATACGTTTGTTTCTATGTGTCTGCCATCTGCACCAGCAGACCGTGGGCTAAACTTTCACAGATTAAGGAGTTACCCTAAGACTTCTGCTTATCTCTGTGTATGACGCATGTTTTCTTCTACAATAGAGAATGATCCACTGTGTTCTCTATCAGACTCCTGACTGGAGTGTTCGACTCTGTCTGATCCTTTTCTGCAGAAAAGCTTCTTAATAATTATTACAAAGACAACTCTCAGGTTTGAGAGTTTTCCGCGAAACTAGTTACTTTACAGATTCAGATTATTAAAACAACATACAATTTACAAATATATTATTATAAATTAAGATACCCAGCAGTGCATAGTCATTTAAATTAGCTCCACTTTTACCAGCTGCAGGATTAAAGTGATGAACACATTAATGCATCAATAATTATAATCCAATAATATCATATACATTATTCTGACTTTTACTTAAGTAAGATTTTGAATGCAGGACTGTGGTATTACTACTTATATATATATATATATATATATATATATATAACTGATTTATTTATTAGTGGATTATAATTAAACACTGTAAAAGTCAGGCATGTTTCTGCTTGAAATCACAGCTGGTCTATTTTATTTCTGTCTTTCATGTCAGCCAATTGTTATTGCGCTTATTATTAGTATTACTGTTATTATATTGCTATTAGTATTATTTGTATTAATATTAAAATTAGTACCATTCCCACTACTGTTACTTTACATCTGTATGTAGAACTGAACTGTGCTGTACTACAGTATGTTCTCTTTCCTGCTGCTCTCTCTCTCTCTCTCTCTCTCTCTCTCTCTCAACCCAACCGGTCGAGGCAGATGACCGCCCACCCACAGCCTGGTTCTGGTTCTGGTTCTGGCTCTGTTCGAGGTTTCTGCCTGTTAAAAGGGAGTTTTTCCTTGCCACTGTCTCCTAGTGCTGCTCATGGTGGGAATTGTTGGGTCTCTGTCGGTCTAGACCTGCTCTTTATGAAAGAGAGCCCTGAGGTAACGTTGATATGACGCTATATAAATAAAACTGAATTAAACTGAACTGAATTGAATATGGCAGATTCATTTCCATTTGTAACAGAAAAATGATCGTTTCACTCTGCACATAACAATCAACTGTAAAAAAATATGAGTAACAATTCAGAATTAAACAAATCAACTGAATCTTTTATTTCCAAATTTGTCACAATAACACATTCATAAGGCCACCGACTCACTGCACATTCTGGTTGGAATCAGACAACAGGAAACAAAGACATCCAAAAATATGTTTCTTCCATATAGAATCATATAAAACAGGTTTTTTCCCCTCCATTTTCAAAGAGAGTAGATGAAGAAGTGTGTCAGGACACAATCACGGAGATATTTACACAATTGGATGTGGTACAAACATGATGGCATGATTTTCAAAATAAAAGCACAGGAGTTGTTGACAATGTATCTGTGAGAGTGATGTCTGAGGAATACGATCTTTAAATACAACACAAAAAAAGATTACAAGCCCAGAAGAGACAGTAAAGAGCAGCAGGGGAAGGTTAAAGTATATCTGAAGTAGTGTATAAAACTGGAGTCACAGACAGGATGTGATCAGCTGTCAAATTACAAATATAAAACGTATTCAGCTTTAAATACCAAAACCACTGACGGGAAACACCTGCACAGGTTCAAAAATAAAAGGAGTGCTTCATTAACAGCAGGAACATTTTCAACTCTTTCAAATTAAACCAAAGTCTGAAATCAGGCGAGTGAGTAACAATATATAATAAAATGTCAAGTTTTAAACATTTTTAAAACTCAACACGCCATCTTTAAGGCAAGAAACTGGGTTCTGTATTTTATTGCACATTAAAACACACTTAGGAGCGCATTTTAATGTAAAGCACATTGAGTTTAGTTGAAATAAAATGTGCTATGCTGCTGCCTCATCTACTTCAGTTTTATACTTGCTCAAATGATTAGCCGATTAATCAATGGAATTAATCAGTTTGAATGTGTTCAGGTTTTGGACTGTTGGTCGGGGAAAAAATAAGAATTTGAAGATGTTGCCTTTGGGCTATGGGATCTAAATGATTCATTTAAAACAAACAAACAGATAAATCAACACTGACACTGATCATTCAAGTTGTCCGGGTGTTGTTCAGAGACATTCACACGGCTGTTTTCCAGACTTTGGGCACAGACCCGCCTCCTGACAGGAAGCTGGATCAACCAATCAGCAACATGGCAACTCTCCCTTTAACATCTCTGGGTGTATTAGGACGTTATGGGCAATGTCGTCAATTATTGATCAGGACTGCTTCATGGCAATATTGGATTTTATATGATGTCTGCATCACTGTGAGGAAGTACTTTGATTTCTCAGGAATTTAATTCACTGCATTAGCCAAAAACAGCTTTTATCCATTAACAATTTCTCAATAAATTTTTCCAGAAAATGCATTTTATAGTTATTATTAGTCATAACATAAGATAATCGCCCACCCCTAATGGTTACCAATGACTCCCATGTTATTTCCTGCTTTAGCTTGAACCAACAGAAAGTGAAACAGTGACCACGACTCAACAACAACAGAGGTGTGAAGGATTGTGAGGCTTCGGTCTTCTTCAGTCCTGTCTTCATGTGATAATCAAACTGTCCTCGCGTCTCGACGGCTCAGCAGTAAATCCAGGAGCCCCCCCCTCCTTAAACGGCTTCCTGAGAACTCGTCTCCACACTTTTAAAGTAAAAGTCTACATGGCAGTGAAGCAGGAATCTCTGTGGCGCCCTCCCTCCTGCCCTGCTCAGGCGTAGAAGATAAGTTCGGGGATCTGGCCTCCCTGGACTCCGGTGCCATTGGTGCTGTCTGAGGAGCACTGGAACTGGAAGGTCACTTTCCCACACTGCACCTCGGTCATGCCCTCCTGGCCGAAGTAGCTGAGCTCGTTGCCATCCAGCACCACGCTGGCGGTGTAGAAGGTGTCGGGCTCGATCTGCACCGGGTAGTCGAACCACACGGGGAAGGTGCTGCTGGAGCCGTCCGAGAAGTACTTGATGATCCTCTGGGCCATCGGCACACCTTGGCGCTTCAGCTCGATCTTGGCGCTGTACTCGGCTGAGCCACAGCTGGAGCCGTACAGGCCAAAGCCGGCGATGAAGACGCGTTTGTCCACGGCAAACTGGATGCTGTCGCAGCGGCCTCGGTACCGCCACTGGTTGCTCCTGTAGGCGCAGGATTGGAAGCGGTGGCAGCGCTGTGGCGCCAGGCCTTTCCGAGGTTTGGTGCAGAACAACAGTTCAGGCTTGTTGGCGGCGGTGTACCACAGAAAGATGTCGTTGGTCTCGTTGAGCGTGAGCACGCCGGACTGCGCGGCTCCGTTGGCGAAGTCCTCCAGCGCCATGGTGGGGATGCGGATCAGGTAGATGGCCTTCCCCAGCATCAGACGCTTGTTCTCGATAGTCGGCGTCAGGTCTTGCCGTTGACATTCGGCCTCGGCCCAGTTCAGCGCCGCCTCGAACACCACCATCTCTTTGGCGTTGAGCGTCTCCCGCCGCAGGATGCTCTCCAGCGTCTGGGTGTCGATGTCGCAGAAGCCCTCGGAGCGCAGAGCGAGCTCGGCCTGAGCGTCAATCACCTCCCAGCAGCGCTGCGTCAGGTCGGGCTCCTCGAACAGGCAGCTCTGAGACAGCAGCACGCAGGCGTTCTTGGCGCTCAGGCTGGTCTCCAGGAAGTTGACACAGGCCCGGGCCAGGTGAGGCACGATGTACTTTTTGGCGGCGTAGAGGGTGGCGAGCACTGTGTCAGCGCACAGGTCGATCTCATCACAGTAGATATACCTGAGGAGGCAGAGGGCGGGATCAACTTGAGACAATGCCTTAAGCAAAATTACATTTAACTTTTGCTCATTTTATGGTGCGATAAAATTAAGTCTAAACGCTTTTATTGGTATTTTTTATATTGAAAAGTATATTGACTGAAAGCTAAATGTCCACAGTCCATAAACACTGAATGAGGCAGACGTACTTCAACATGGCCAGGAACGAAGGAGGCTCTACGTCAGGGATCCGGATCTCGTCCTGATCCTCGGCCAGTTCTCCATAAAACATGGCGTGGAACACCGAGCTGCCGACGGCCAGGACGTACTGACGGAGCAGAGGAACAATATGGACGCCATAAGAGACAACATCCCCACTTACAACAGCTGTGACCACATGCGTCACGCTTTACTTGGTTAAATTTGACTTCCTGATGTAAACTTCTTGCAAAACGCCCACATTTCAGTCTGATGTTTGGTCCTTAGCCTGATTTTTTATGACTGAACTTATTTTTTTGTTATTACAAGACGATAAGTTAATCAAGTTGTAACTTTGTCACATAATGGGCCAAAATATTTTTCAACATCCACAGTTGCTCCCTGCTGAAGTTGATTTCCCTGCAATTTTTGCTTTGTTCTTGTTTCCAGTTTTCAGCTGCTTTGCCTTGTTTGAATCAAAAGAAAAAGAAACATCTTTCTTTGATTAAACTGGTGCCTCCAGTGTTGGAAAGCAAGCAGGCGTCACTTTATTATAAGTCCTGAACCACAAGGCTCCGCACACTGCGGCACAGAGTCCCCACTTTCAAATGCACCTGAGTTACTGCCTGCAGAACACCAAACAGTGTTTTCCTGGAGGTCATTTCCCACTCTGATCCCAGATCTGCAGCGTGTGAGGGGGTTTTACCTTATGTCCTGGTACTCGCTGCGTCCCGCCAGCCGGCCCGACCACAAAGTGAACATCTGCCATCGTCTCATTGTTGAACATGACTGAATTCCTACAAGGACACAGCATTTGTTAACAAAAAACCGCTTTGTGTTCACACACCGGTACATCTAGTACATCTCGCTTTAGTTTTGGGGTAACACACAAAGGCCTCCTCACGCAGGATCTTCTTGTCTTGCTGAAATCCCGGTGACATCTGCTGCTTTGTTTTGCAGGGAAATCAGCACTAAATCAAGTTCTTTAACTTGTGCGTGTTTCTGAAAAGCTTTCAGTACACTCAGTTCGCCTTAAGGAATCGGCGTTAAATATTGATTTGTTCACATATCTTTGATCATTTTCAGCAGAGTGTAATTTAGAAAATTCTAACATGGAGAATGAGTATCCTTAGTAATCCTTTGTATACTTAATATGAGTACTGATGCTTCCATTGTTGCTGTGTGTTGATCACAGTGCAGGATGTGCAGTTTTCCAGACATTCAATGGGACACTGCCTACAGACACTTCAGCAGAACCAGCGTCTGTGCAGGCCTGGACCAGGATGACTGTCACCGCTGAGTCTTTATTAAAGCAGACTACGTCTAACTGTCCCTGTCAGCCAGCTCATCATTATCTGGGGCTTTGGGGGTTCAGACTGACCTCTCTCGGATGGTCGGGTACAGGCCCTGCCAGTTGCAGCAGCCCTGTGCGGAGGCGGTGTTGTTGTTGGTCAGGTTCTGCTGCTGGTACTGCTGGATGGAGGTGGTGCTGCTCGCTGAGGCGGAGGGGACCAGCTTCTTGGTGGGAAACAGCTCTGCAGCCATTATCTATCAGTCAGACTGCAGGCCGGGTCATGGCAGATCCGGGACCGGACTGGACTGCTGCTCCCGCTGCTCATGGAAGTCTGACCGGCAGAGTCTGGAGAGCACTGCCGAGAAATGTACTTTAAATTCAGACACTGAAAAGAGCAACACAACTTTACTTAAAATCTGGAGAATTTTACGCCCCTGATGAGCTAACTTGACGTTAGCCACGCTAGCCACTTAACGTGCTTAACGTTACATCAATCAAAGCTTACAAGACTGAAATACCTTAGCATTGAGCTAATATGCAGTCAAACCACCGGAGTCTAAAATAAAAAGTTACCTAGTCCATGTCCAAACGCCGGAGGTATCTTTTTTTGTCTTAACTTTAGCATGTCTATGCTAGTTAGTTAGCTGACTAACTAAAAGGTCATTTTGCGAGTTACTTTCTCGGTAAACGTTGAGCTATGCGGTGAATAACTCCGTTTCTACTTACTTTAGTGTTATGCAGAAGTATTTATTGTCATATCTTCACATCACATCAGGTAGTTTTTTAGTTACTTAACAGACTGGCGACTCAGCTTTGTTTACAGTAGCTAGCTTAGCTTCTTCTGCTAATGTTTACGGCAGAATCAACTCTGTAAAGGCGCACTGCCGCCGCCTGGAGGCCGGAAAGTAAACTACACTTAACCGTTTCCTGTTTGTAATGCAACTATAAAACTAATTCAAATACATTCTGTATTTTGTTTTATTTTAACTTAATATTTCGAATGATCTGTAATCATATTTTTAACTGTAATTTCTTATTGTGCTTTTTCACAAATGTGAGAAAAAGAAAAAGAGTGGTGGAAAAACTACTTAAACCCTTAACTTTTTCATTTCATCAGTATAGGGTGACGTCCTACTAAATGTCCCTATTCCAAAGGTTAATTAATTAAAAGTGTATAAATATTCACAGTTAAACAGAAGTACCCATTGTGACAAATGGGTACTTCCTTCCACAACATGAGACACATCCACATCCTGCTGTGGTCTTTTCTTCAAAACAAGACACGTATTCACTCTGAATATATTGAATAAGGCCGGCTATTTGTGCATGTTGTTCCAAAGCGTTATTGATCACGCTACAAATACATGTATGTTTGATGTTTAATGCATATTAAAATTACCAACCAATAACAGAGCATCTCAAGATTCAAGATCCCCTCTCTCTTCAGCTGTCACTATACAATAAAGGCTAAAATAACAAAAAAGATGTTCTTATTATATAATAATTTCTTAATGTAATTTGCTGACATGTTTATTTTATTGTCAGTACATCTAATTATTGGTTGTCTTTTATTTTTGTCTCAATTATAAAAGACAAATAGAATTTGATCAACGAAGAAAACACTAATTTTATTTATCTTCTTCTGGTGAGATGCCTTCGTAAGCCCATATTTTTTTCTATTAATGCTTTATTGTTTTCTTATTTACTACAAATAAAGACTGAGTTATTGTCACAGCGTGCAGCTTCCTGTCGGTGTGTGTTGTATATTAAATATGTGAAGCTGTGAAGTAAAAAAAAAAATAAAAAATCCATGTTGGTGTTTTGAATAAAACAAACTCACCAGCGTCATGATATACAACATATTCCTTTATTGTTGTTACTGATAAATCCGTCACTCTCCCATTTTGAAAAAAACCAAAAGAACAATGAAAAAAGAAAACACCACCTGTACGTTCTTTATGTACAGCCGGATTAGCATCTATAATCTCTCTTTAATAGTTTCACTGTACACATTAAAAGGACAACAACAATTTACAGGCAAACTGGACCTGACGACAGTTTTCATTCAGGTTGAAGGTTCAGCTCTGCTTTTGACCACAAAATATAAATCTGAAAACAGTTTTACCGACACAGATCAGCTGCCTGCATCTCTACTGGCTAGTGTTACTGCTCATGTAGTGTGAGTGACGTCCGAGTCGCACTATAATCAATGCTTTCATAATCAAAATGTGATTAACTTACTGGCAAACACACGGATTCTATTGCTCTGAGAGTGAAATGAAATGAGTCTGGTATTTAGCTTTATTGATGAATCCTGGTTCAGTTCTTGTCGGATTATTCGAGTATGAAAATAAAATTTGTAGCAAAAAGAAAACACCTTTATTTTATTTTGGCTTTTCTTTCACTCAGGCTGCCGTAACCTCATCTGCAAACAGAAGTGTTGTCAACCGTCGTGTTTCTGCAACGACCACAACAAGCAACCAGACATCACAAATCTGCGATTCCGCTCGTCTCTCGCTTCCCTTTAATCCCTTTTCTGTCCCTGGACATCAGTGGCTCCCAACCTTTGTTTCTGGCTCAGTGTCCCCTCATGGCCCCTCACCACAGGCTGCAGTTCAGCCACAGAGTCACTGTCCCCTCTTTCTCAAAATGCCGTTTTCTTATTTCCTCTCTTTTTAATCATCTCACGACCCTTCGGAGGGGTCCCGACACCGCAGGTTGGGAACCACCGCTGTAGATGTTTTTCCTGTTTTTGTCATGAAAACGTAACACGAGCCTGATGAGTTCCTTTCAACAAAGAAATAAAGCAGCAAATTCAAACAAATCAAATCGAGATTTCATTCCTGGTTGGTTAAAAGATTTAGTGCGTCCACAGGGAGCCAGCTGACTGAAAACTCATCTTTTTCTGTCCCTCCGTACACGTTTAAATTGGTATTTTGGTTCTGCAAAGACGCACATAAACATGAATCTAAGAAGAGAAGGGTGTTATGGGTAATTGTGTGTTGCAGAAGCTCACACACAAACACCTCCCATATCTGCTCCTGCGAGTCAATCAAGCTGATTGATTGATCCAACTTTTCGAAAGCAGAGTGGATGAATGTGAAAACGCCGCCCTTATGTTTCAGCGCGGACGAGAGAAAGCCTGATCGAAGTTACTGAAGTTACCAATAAAAGCTGTAAACGCTTCTGTGGACGTGCGTCGTTTTCATGCTTACAAATCAGCAGGTTTAGTGTGGACAACATCTTATTTTGGAGAAGAAAAGTGTGAAAGATGTGAGGGATGAACCTGAACTGACTGATTCTGTCGTTTTCTTTGTGGATTTGAACTTTAAAGCTTGGGATGTAGACATTTTTAAAAAGTGTAAAATAATGAGAAACTCTCGATCACATTGTCACGTTAAAACAGGCCTTTTAAAGGAACAGTTCACTTAAAAATAAAATTTCTGTCGCTGACCAACACAACCAGACTCCAATCATTTTTGTACATTATTTTACAGGAAAGCTGAATTTAAACTGCAGCCGCTAACTTGTTGTGTGTTTACTTGTCACATAAATAATGTTTGATCATTCGGCTCATGTAGAAGTCGGTAAATGATTCGTTCAATTTTCCCTTAATTACACCAGGCTTATAAATAGAAAACTGTACACATATCTGTTTACCCTTTTACACCGTTTCAATTCACGTTAAAAGAAAAAAGCAACCCACGAAGCTTCGCAGCGTCTCAGAGACACCGCTGCATTTCTGAGATGACCATTTGGTAAAAAGCAAAAACAAAGTGTTATGTAGTGCCGAGAGGTAAAGTCCTGTATATGTACGTCTTACAACACCAGCAGAAACCCCAAAGGAATAAAACTTCACTTTTCAAGTAAAACAGAGAATACGTCTTTAAAAAAAATATCTACGTGTATTTTACAAGTCTGTCACCAAACACAAAGAGTCGGTTAAAAAACTAGTAATCGCTCCAAATAATAATAATAATAATAATAATAATAATTACACAAAATACAATATTTTCAGGCAGTCAGCATATAAAGCATGTACAAATCTGGAGGGGAGCTTGTGTGCAGTTTGGGAGCTAAACAGGTGTTACTTAAAGTGTTGCACTATTATTACTTTACAACAAAATGAGCTAATTAGCAACAGCGACCGTCAGGGTTTAGTAGGAAGCATCTGCTCTTCTCCGCTGAATCTTTTGGCTTTAATTTGGCCTTTTAAAGTAGTAATAAATACTTTATGTGATCAAAGTAGAACAAATAATGGAGAAAAGCGTCACTGCGGGTGTTTCTGGTTGCAGTTTGTCCGGATTTTTCAACTATAAATACACAAGAAAAAGCAGCGGGTTCACTAATCGAGCCTCGCCAAAAAACAACTCAACCAGAAGAGATTCGATCCAAAAGGTTTTAAAAACCTTTTAACCTGAAAGTTTTCAGATTCATTGGGGGGTTTTCCCCAGATGTTTCCAGGTGAGATTTCACTTTGGAAAGAAGCTCTTCATTTAATTTTTACAACTATCAAAGTGTCACATGACAGCAGGCTCGGTACAGTATATTACAGTGATCATCAACAACACGTCGCAGAGAACACAGTGAAGGGTTTCATTTCAGAATGATACACATGTGGTGTTCACCTTCTTTCAGTACAGGGTTGGAAATAGATAATAATGCGTGTTTGTGCATTCTTTGGTGCTCAGGTGTGAATGTGGACCTGCAGCAGCACAGAGCCGTCGAAACTCAGAGAATCACACAAAGTCACACAGTCAGAGTGGAGTGAGCGTTGCTGTGGTGCATCTTCTCTAGCGAAACGATCAGCTGATCGCGTCACGTCTCTCAGTTCAACTTTAGTTCATATCAGATCAATAATTTAAACGTTTATAAACTTGAAGCAGGACTTTCAGTATTTGGATCAAGAAGCTCCTGAAAAATAAGGCGAGCAAAATTCAGTAGTCTGCAGCTGTTAGATCTTCTACTGCTCTGCAGATATTTAACTCTCTTCCGGGACGAGTTCAGTTCGGTCTCGTCTCATTTTCAGCAGCCGTGTCATTAATATAAATATAAGCATCAGATCGGACTCCGAATCGGCAGATACCAAATATTAAAAGGACTCGGCTCGGGGTCTAAAGAACGTGATCAGGACGTCCCTTTCAGTTTCTGTAAGTTTAAAGTTCCCCATGTAGTTTTTGACCACTAGTAGAGCTATGGAGCCATGTTTTTATGAGTGGGTCCCCATTTTGTTTGTTGTTCACTCACACTGCTGCCTGCTCCATGCTATTCCACTGATGGACAGTAGCGTAGCAATGTTCCCCCGGAAAGGCACAGAAGAAGAAGACGACCGCGAGCTAGCAAACATGGATGTCAACAGAGCAGCTTTGCACATTTAGAACGGCTACATTTGGGACCAAAGTCAGTTCATTTAAATGAAATCTCTCACTGGTGGAAGGGAAGTACATCTGAGTGGACTCTGGTAACTGTTCACGTCTCTCTTGCTAACGCCTCTCTGTGGGACACCCACAGACTGTACCTAAAGATGGACGACGTGACAGCTCCCCAAAAGTGAAGCCCAAACGTCATTACATGGAACAGGAGGTCCGTTTACGTTAGCGTGAATAAAGCGTGTGAACTTTTAGGCAGCACATGTAGTCACCAGGTCACCAAACTTGGAGTGCGAGCTGCTTTACGAGGACTTGTGAGTTCATTTTTCGGTGCTTCTGTCTGTTCTGACTGATCCCTCATCACTACACGCAGCCTAAACAGCATAAACTAATTCCTTTAAGTACTGCACAATGTAAAAACAGCTACAAACACGCATCCTCCTCCTATCAGTGAAGAGTGAAATGTGTCTAAAACCACCTCATTTTGAAATGAAACCCTTCAGATGTTTGTGATCTGACCTGCTGACAGAAACGTCGCCAAACCCTCAGGTTCGACCGTCTGACTGCTCTGGGTCATGACCTTTGACCTCTTACCTCCCCGCGTGGATGTTTACAGGATGACCCTCTCCAGGTCTTTTTCAGGCTGCAGGCACAACTTACAGTTGTTGGAAATAATAAAATCGCACCAAATTAATTTAAAAGCAAAAATCCACCGTGTCCTGCGGAGAGTCGGAGCGCTCACATGACTTCTGATCATGAACGTGGGGGTTTATTCTCCGTCTTCACATGTTGGATGGGATCCTGACCAGACTTAATCTTTTGGGCTGTTATTTTGCTTATTTTGAAAGAGGAAACCTAAAAGAATTGATGTTGTGAAGAAAAAAAGGCACATTATCATGACCAGCAGGCTGTTTACGGGCGTGTTAGTGAAAAAAAAGATTCCAGCTTTAGTTAAATGTACCGAGAGTTCCTGCTTTTATTTTCTGCCACTTCCTGTTTCATTCATCGTCTCATCCAGAGGTTTGTTTGTTTCGGGACCCGGGCCAGCCTAAGTCCGACAGGGGGCGGGACAAATATATGACAAATCTTAAGGGAGCAGTCCGGGTCACTGTCACCTTCACGTTTCTGCTTCCTCATCCAGACTTTGAAGTGGAGACGGACTCCTCTTCCCTCCCAGCGTTTCCTCTCCGTGACGCCACTCGACAGCCGGCTGCAGACCCGTTTCAGGTCATACGAAGACCTTCGCGAGCGCGTCGGCCCCGGCGCTGCCGATGTAGCACTTGGTGGGGTGGAACGCCACGTCGTGGATCGACTCCTCGGACTTCTTGCGGTGAGCGGTGAACTCCTGGATGCACGTCTTGCTGTCCATGTTCCACAGGCGGATCGAGCAGTCGTGACCTGAGAGAGATATTTATTATTATTATTATTATTATATATTCATATATATTATTATGATATATTATTATTGTTATAATAATAAATAAAGCTAATTGAATTGAGAGAGAGAGAGGATGGAGGAAGGTGCGTTTGGTTGAGATGTTGCTGAACCTCCATCAGGTTTACATGTCAGCCTCATGAGGTGCGTTTTACATCCACCTGAACCTTAAAGTTTAGCATAATATTATTTTGTTTAAATCACTGCACAAAAAATAAAAATGCATCAAAATCAATGTTGTTGCTAATCATTGACATACCCTAGACTGTGGAAAAAAATAAATAAAATTACCCCTAGCATCAACCCAACAGGTTGAGGCAGATGACCGCCCACCCAGAGCCTGGTTCTGGTTCTGGTTCTGCTCCAGGTTTCTGCCTGTTAAAGGGAGTTTTTCCTTGCCGCTGTCTCCTAGTGCTGCTCATGGTGGGAATTGTTGGGTCTCTGTACACATAAGGAGTCGGTCTAGACCTGCTCTTTATGACAAAGTGCCCTGAGATAACGTTGTTATGATAATGTGCTATATAAATAAAACTGAATTGAATTGAATTGAATTGAATTATCTTTAAAATGAGAGTTTGTGTCGTTCTTTCGGGTCACAGTTTGTTGAGGCAGACCACAAGGTTCAATTCTAGGTCAAGTTATTCACAAACACATCATCCGTTTCCACAGTGTTGCTGTCGATGCACCTTTATATGTTGCATTTAAATCATGTAATGTTGGCAGCTGGTCTTGAATTTTAGCCTCTGTGTGAAAAGGTGAGTGATGGTGATCCAGAATTTCCTGCAGCTGAGTGAATCCAAACCTGACATGCTTTTATTTGGCCAGCCAAAGAATGCAGTCAACAAGTGAAGCATTCTGCTATTAGCCCTGGTATCATCTTTGACAGCAAGCTTTCCTTTGATCATCAGCAGACTAACGTTGCAGTGTCCAAGTAGACAGATAAATAAGGTCTCCTGTATTCACAAACCCCGAAACGGTGATCCATGCTTTTAAAATCACTGCAGCCAAGTTTCTGTAACTCTAAACAGGATGACTTATAAAGCAGTTCACACCTCCAACTGGTAATAAATGCTGCTNCAGCTGGTCTTGTATTTTAGCCTCTGTGTGAAAAGGTGAGTGATGGTGATCCAGAATTTCCTGCAGCTGAGTGAATCCAAACCTGACATCCTTTTATTTGGCCAGCCAAAGAATGCTGTCAACAAGTGAAGCATACTGCTATTAGCCCTGGTATCATCTTTGACACCAAGCTTTCCTTTGATCATCAGCAGACTAATGTTGCAGTGTCCAAGTAGACAGATAAATTAGGTCTCCTGTATTTGCAAACCTTGAAAAGGTGATCCATGCTTTTAAAATCACTGCAGCCAAGGTTCTGTAACTCCTGTAAAACAGGATGACGAATAAAGCAGTTCACACCTCCAACTGGTAATAAATGCTGCTACCAGACTGTTAATAAAGAGGAAGTGTAACAGAGAGAAGTGAAAATACAGAGCTACGAGGAGACGGAGAGATTCAGGGAGGAGCTAAGCTGTTACTGAACTATAGAAGAGAGAGGAACTTCCATATTCAGCAGAGTTCAATACACAAACCATAAACATTACCTTTATTCAACATGCTGTCATTGGACTATTATGTACTTTCTCTGATGTCTCTTTTGATTCTAACAGGTATGTTGGATAATGCAGCACAAAGAAGTTTAATAAAAACATTTTGTCAATGTAAATTATGTATTATATGAAACTGTTGCAACATGGTATAACAAAGTTATCTCTTCCTTCAGGCGTCAGCTGTGAAGAACTCACTCCAGACAAGAATGAAGAGTCCAGTTTAGAAGGCAGCACTGTTACTCTGTCCTACAGATACTCTAAAGGTGCAGATTATGAAGATAATTTCTTCTGGTATCGACAATATGCAGGAAAACCACCAGAGTTCCTCATGTCCATCACAGGGCTGAACGTTACCAAAACAGCAGAATTTCTGAAATCGGAAACAAGGTTCTTCACTGATCTGACTGAAGAAAAGCATCGTGTGGATCTGCAGATCT
>LKNJ01007541.1:0-12052 GCA_002120245.1 Maccullochella peelii | reverse complement strand
TGATTAAGAGGAGTGGCCCAATACTTTTGTCCATATAGTGTATGTCAGGCCTATTTTATCCTGTTGTCGATTAGCGTCTCTGCTTTTTGTCTGTGTATGTGCCTGGACATGCAAAAGTGTGGATGTGAGTGTGTAGGCCAATTTCTTGGTGCTCACTAAGCATGATTTTCACTGTGAGGGTCCCCATATCCCAAATTGGACCCCCAGTAGTGGGGTCTAATGCAGAGTATCAGTTTAGTGTGTGTGTGTGCTGGTGTGTTTGATAGGGGCAAACAGTCAATTATAGGGCAGGTGTTGCACTGAAGTTTGCAGGTCTGGTGGTCTTTACTCCAGGGCCAGCAGGCATTAAAGGCATTAAAGGATAATTCCAATTTATTACAACTTGGGAATTACTTTCATAGTTTTGCCCATCATTTCTATCTGTAAAAATACAATTAGAGTTGACGTTTGATAGCATTTTATCAAATCCCAACCCAGTACTGAATCTCCTTTCGAGTCCCTTATCTAATCTAATTAGGTTTGGCTTTCAACATGTGCAAGTAAGTAAAACGCAACGATCTCTGATCGCTCACTGTTGTTGTCAAATGAAAACCATATATTTCCAAATTTGGTGTTTTTTAATTTTTCAGACAAACTGATGGATTAATTCTACCTTTATGGGTTTAGAATTCTGATACTTCTTAAAACAAATAATCCAGTTAATACCCCCTTTGTATTATCTGAAAAATGCATCGTAACTGAAAACCGACTTTATCTACTCATGATACGTTGGTGTTTTGGAGAGGGCAGAAACAATTTTGAGTGGCAGCCTGATTAATGTTCACAGCCTGTAGCTACAACCTGACTATGAGATGAGTAGCATGAGATATCAAATGTTGATTATGTCCTTGACACACTGAAATAACAGCTGTAGCCTTCTTACTTTGTGCATTCTGAAGGTCACCATGCAAAATGAAGTTGATAATCTTCAGATATTGATATGACTGAGAGATTATCCTTAAAATGTTGGAATGCAGTCAGCTAGATCATTTTTCTAGATAAGTGACCAATTTCTTGGTCTTGTTAAATTACCAAAACACACAGTCTATTGCTCCTTGGAAGCCGAAAGGTTACAGAACATGCTACATAACCGCAACACCGCTGGTTCGGTTCAGACCAGCAACCTTTGTTGCATGTCATACCCATTGTTAGTGTCAGAACTTAGCAAATCTAGGTATTTTGCCAACTATGAAGCATGTTCCCTTTCGAAAAGTGTTTCTCTCTGCTTCAAATTGTGTTCTCTGTAACATTGCCCTCTGTGTTTGGAGTGAGCATAAGTTTGGGTTGAGGTTAAGAACTCAGGAAACAACTGGCTTAGCAATAAATTGAGGCAGAGATGAAGGTGAGGAAAAAAACGGAAGTCAGAATTTGTTGTAATATAGCCATGTTCCCAGATCTCAGCAGTGACTTTAGTGAGTACATCTTTATCATAACCATTCGAAATGATTGAAAGCTATGTAAATAAGACCCACATTGTAGTACATGGTGCTTATCCTTTAACCATAGAACATCACCACTACAAGCCTAATACCACTTTGCAAAAACGTCCTCCTTTTAAATGACTAAAACTCAAGCTGGTTCTCACAAACTGCAACACATACACACATGCACTGCCCTGTATCTACGCTAAAATCTCCAGAAGGAGGAAAGACGCATGCACACACTTTGTTTGTGCTGGCTGTTGGCTTTGTATATGAGGGGCTGGCATTAAACTCATATGGATGCAAAGCACAGCAAAGCAGGGGAGCAGTCTGATGAGCAAGAGACCTAGAGAGAGACAAAAGAGAGAGAGAAGTGCATCTGTGTCCCAGACTTAGATATATGGGGCTATAAAACCTCCCCGGCAGTATTTACATACCACTCCAGTAGCCAGTGTGCCAGCTTGTTGCAGAGCTCAAGGTCAAATGCACATAACTTATATTCTTTAATAAGAGAGGAAGGCAACATGAGATACTTTACACCTTACAGTCTCTGTCTTTCCCTCCCTCTTTTGCATGGATTAATTGATACTATAGGGAAGCAGTGTGTAAATCCCAAAGTGGTGAGTATATTTTAATTGGTCCTATACTGTGCTGATTTATGTGTTTGGGAGTGTGTGTGCGAGAGAGAGAAAGAGAGGTGGTATCTGACATGCTCCTGTCTCCATCTATACGGTCTGTGAGCTGCAGTGAGTTGCCCCACAATGCTGTGTGTGTGTTCTCGTATTAATGACATTGTGGGGACATACATCTGATCACTGTCACATTAAGGACTTGCCTCCAAATTGGGAATAAAAAACTGGTTCTCACAAGTTTAACCATTAAAATTAAGGGTTAATAGTTTTTTGTTGAGCTTTTGTGGTTGGGCATTTATTTGTTAAGGTTGAAGATTAGAGTCATATTTTTTCAATCCTATCTTAATACAAGACTTACATGCCATATGTACATTAAGAGGGTTACCGGTTGCTGTAATAATTCCTCCTCTCCATGCTGGCCATGAAGCAATCCCTTCGTAGTGTGACTCCACTCTAGTGAGGCCAGTTCAGACCAAAGATGCGCAACAAGACAAGTTGATTCTTGCAGTGCGCCAGTCTACAACGTTCTGAAACCTGCCAGTTTACACCAATGTGACTAGACGAGACGGTGTATCGTTTCTATAGCAGCGACTCTCTGTACTTCTAGTCTAACTGCCGGCATTTCAGGCTTTTTTGTAGTTGGCTATAATTTTTGTGGCGTCTTAGAATATGAATGAGGATAGTGATAGTGAGTCACTTGCTACAGTTGCATTTCTAGTATTGATGAAACGGCGAAAACATAAAAAACATGAGGGTTGAGATAACCAGCTGACTTTGCTACGAGCTGATTGGCTGTTGAAACAGGTGACGTGCCTTACGTTCTAAAACCAGCTACTGGTGATTTGACAAGCTGAGTCACAGGTGACACCATCAGCCGGCTGAACTGGCCTTGAGATGGGATGCCAAAATCCACAGTCCTTATTGCGTTCTGAAATACATTCTAAAGTGCAGTAGAAACTGATATTAGCCTTCAGCTGTCTGAGTTCATTAAAATCAGGTCTTCCATTAATCTTACAAACTTACAGTCTTTGTATTTCTGCTCAGTGTATTTCCTTGCTAAGCTGCAGCTAAGGGATATGTCCTGTGCATTTGTTGCCAGGACAAAACCCCAGTAATATAGCTAGGGCCGAACGGTTAATTGTTTTAAAATCAAATTGCACTTTTTTTTTTTAAAAGAGGGCAATTTTCAGTCACAAGAGCTGCAATTTCAACTAGGCTCTAACTTACTAACAGTATCTTAACAATCTAAAAGAGGACAAATAGTTGGTTAACAATTAATATCAATTTTGCCAGCTGTCAAGTTTACGTTTATCAACTGTAGCCAATTAACCTTAATTCAATGAGTTAGTAAAACATGCAGTGAAAGTCCTAGCAGTTGTTTGGTTAATATGCTCGCTGCATGACGGTGTCTGTACTGTTTGCACTTGGCCAAATGGTTTCTTCGAGGAAGAGCACCTAGCTGCATCATTTTGAGGTATAGAGAGATAGGATTGCGGACTGTCTTTTCTCCTTTCAAAAAATAACAACAGAGTGGTAAGTCACGTTCTAGATGTAATGTAGTGTTAGCTAGTCAGATCATGTTATTTTCAGACAGGTAACACGATCTAGCACTTTGGTACTTTTTGAGTAAATGACCAACAGCCAGCAGATGAACAGTGTTGTTTTAATCTTGTCACCTTAAAAGTTCTGAATCTGGACCTCAATGATTACTTATTGCCATAGCTTGTCCCGTGAGTATGTCAAGCTGAATAAGTTACAGTGTAGAACTGTCAGCTGTATCATTAGGGGATGTCAGTCAGATTTTAAAACATTGTTAGATTTGTGTTACCAGCTGTTTGTCATTTTAGGTATAACTGGACAGCAGTAGCTGCTATTTAAGGCACATTTGTGTGACATGATTTATATTGTCACACAAATGTTTATATTTATATTACTGAGCAATTTTAAGTATACTAATTTAATGTCTTATTAATTGTATGCTAAATTGGCTATAAGGTCTGGAGTGTATTTTATAGAAAATAATTAATTAAAGGTGTCTTATTATGCTCATTTTCAGGTTCATACTTTTATTTCGGGGGTCTAGTAGAAAACGTGTACATGCTTTAATGTTTAAAAAACATTATTTTTCTCATACAGACATTTTCTGTAGCACCTCTATTCACCCTAAACAGTCTGTTTTAGTGCCTGTCTCTTTAAGGCCCCCCTCTTGAAAAGCCCAGTCTGCTCCCACAGGCCTGAGCAGGCACCGCCCACCAACTTCTGCATCTGCTCTGCCGGTGTGCTGGATTAACTGGAATTTCCGATTAACTGGTGATATTCATGTGCATGAGGCAGGTGTGTCATAGGTGTGGCTTTTAAAGACCCATTGTCAACTAACCAGTAACTAAACATTCTGATTAAGTTACTTCACCTAAATATCACAGTCATTTGTTTGTGTCTTAAGAAACATTATTATAGAAACAGTTTGTTGGAACATTAAATTTGGTCTTCAGAAAAATACATTAAAATATCAGCCGTCTTCATTATGCTGCATTAGCCACGCAACATGCTAGCGCTAAGTTCAACAGCCTAACCTGCAAAATAAGCAGTTAAACATCATAAAACATGGAAAAATGAACAGGTTCCAAATATGAGCCAGTATCAATTCATCCTTGAGCTTCAGTTTTGAATCGAACCTTGCTATGTACTGCCCCTCGTTTAGGAAGAGTTTTCTAATTGTTGTGGGCACATTCCTGTCAAAAATAAGGTTAATTTGCTGGGTCTTGACATCCTAAGATTATGGGAGTACGTGAAGACTTTTGTGTTGGTTCTTGCAGCCAACAATAGAACAATTTGTGTGCTTTGTGGCTTGTTTTCTGATAGATGGAGCAAGAGAAAAAGAGAGAGGATGGTCTTTTCTCATACTTTGGGGATCTCTAGACACACCGGGGACACACATTTATGTTGAAAAGCCATGAAAAAGATACCCACTTGATTTGGCTTCATATTAGCTTCAGCTGAATTTAGGAATGCATTTTTGTAAAACTGGAGTTTGTCTCCCATCTTTTACAGTGTAGTTGTATTTGGAAGAGATCACTTCATGACCTGTATGGAGAGGAGGAATGATTACAGCGACCACTGATTACAGCAACTTTCAATGTACATGTGGCATATACTGTATTAAGATAGGTTTGTTTTTTTCAAGTCTATCATTTAAGGTTAGGGTAAATCTCCAAGCAATGAATGTAAATCAGTGGCGTCCTCCTTAGTGACAAAATTATGTTTGTGTGTGTGTCTGTATTCCAAGCCCATGACATAAACACCGCCGCTCCTCATCCCCTCCTCTGCCTCCCCACCCCCCCCTTNCCCCCCCTTCCCGCTCCACCTTTTCTAATAGGACTATGCCTATTTGAAACTTGGATTAATCCATAAGCAAACTTTAACTTTGTCTTCCCGCCCTTCCTCTGTCATTTCTTTTATCTCCCGAAAACACTCTCACCTTCTATAGCACATGTTCTCTCTCAAACACTGGCATTGTTGCTGCCGCTTCAAGTTGACAAATGAGTCCAAGAAAATGGAGTTGTCTAATTGACTAAACTCAATTAGACAACTCCTTAAATAAATGGCATCATTTCGTAAACCACTAATGACAGTAGCTTTAGGGCTGTGACGGGCTCAGACATCCAAACCTTCAGCCAGACCCTGTCTTTACCTCTGTGACATTTTACATCTTTTAACCCAGATTAGACACATACCGGTATTTGTTTTTCTTGAGCTGAAAAGTCACACTAAATCAAAACCTTAACAAGCATATAGCAGCTTTTCCAGGCCAAGGTTATGTTTAGTTTATTGCCGGGTCTCTGACTGCACTGACATATTGGTTTTAGTCGACAGCACTGCTTTCTCACTTAGGTTGTGTCCTTTTTCTTATGACATGTAGTTGTTTCTCTGGCTGCATACCTATACCTATCCAAACTAAGAAGAACAAACAATAAAAGCATAAAAGTGATCCAATCAACACCAAGGGAATTATAAAGTAACAGTTTGGGCTCCTACGAGTCAGGTCTGGTTAGGTCCCTATGGCTCGCACTCAGAATACATATTTTAAGTAGAGTGCAGTGAGGAATCAATACCCTGCAGAAAGTAGTATGCAGGGAGGAATCAAAGCTAAGTATGCAGTAAAAGCTACCACTTCTTTGACACCAGTGAGGCAGCCCTGTATCCCACTGCTGTGTTTGAACACTAGATGGACAGAATTGGGCTGCTGGATTTGCCAATAAGTACTCAGTGCTAACCGTGCAGAACTCAGTTTTATTCTATTATCACTTTCTTGGGTGATTAATGATTAGCTGCTGCAGCCTAGTTTGTGCAGGTTAAACCTGTTTTGACTGTTTTTTTCTGCAGACATCAAGTAACATGACAAACAACACACACAAAACCAAACAACCTCTTCTGGCTTGTACTAGTGACACTGACACTTGAGTATGGGTTACGGAGGCTTCCTAAATGTGAAAGAATTGTATAGTAACAAAGGAAATGTATTTGTAATCATACAAAATTAGAAGGATCTTGTTTTTAACTTTAGTGATCTTAAAAGAAAAATTTTGGTAAATATATTCTCTTTCTATCCGAGAGTGAGGTGAGAAGATCAATATCAAAAGCCCAGTACTTCTGTGCAGCATATGTGGGTATAGCGCAGGTTGCTAGATACAGTCAGTGAGCACAGGTTTTGGTTTTGGTTGCTGTATAGACACGATGATACCAAACCTGGAAGCCTCACTCTGACAACAAGACTTCGGGAAGCCACACACAGTCACTGCACCCAGTACAGTAGTTCCCTAAAAAATACATTTCTGTCTATGTACAGAACAAACAAGTACAAACAATTTAAACAAGTACGAGTAAGGACAGAGCCAGGCTAGCTATGCTAAGCTAGGATAAACTGTAAAAACCTTTGACATTACAATCATACAGCTGTAGTTTGTGTTTAGTGCTAATTTGCAAATGTTAGCATGCTAAAAAGCTTAACTAAGCTTGTGAACACGGTAAACATTACACGTGCTCAACATCAGCATGTTAGCATTGTCACTGTGAGCATACTGACATCAGCATTTAGCTTAAAGCACCACTGTGCTCTTGTTTGATACTTGTCAACAAATCTCATAAAAGGACCAAAACAAAAGCCTTCTTAAATATGGAACCTTTGTACCTTTGGAATATTTGTAACCTGTTTCACAGACAGGGTAGGGAAGTCAGAAAGTATTAAAAGACAGACAAATTGTTTATTTTGATCTTTATTAATGGAATTAAATGGAAGAAAAATATATCGGAACGCCAGCCTTAACATTTAACCTTGTATAATGTGTAACATTTTATAATTGTTGTCATTTCCGTTTGACACTGTGCGTGCAGGATACATGCATCCATACATCTGCATTCCCAGACATGATCTGGAAATGCATGCAGATCGGTTTAGTATTTTAGGTATTTACAAGGTGCTGTATTCAGCCATGTGAAATCTGACCAACAAGCTCCATTCCCCTATGTCTGCAGCATGTGTGGATGACACTCTATGCATATTTGACCAACATCTGTATTCTAATTGACTGTGACTTTGTGGTTTTGTGTGTGTGTGTGTGTGTGTGTGTGTGTGTGTGTGTGTGTGTGTGCCTTTGTGTATTTACAGTGTGCTGTGGGAGCCCATGGGGGATGGCAAGCGTGTGATTTCATTGGCTGATAACCATGCACTACTCTGGGACCTGCAGGAGAGCTCCACACAGGCCACGGTAAGACACACACACACACACACACACACACACGCACACACACTGTAAACCACAGTACGTACATAAACACACACACCATATCACACAATAGCTAACTCATTATTTGATAACCACCATATCATCTTGGTGTTATCAGACACACACATCCTCTCTCTGCAACAACAACAGAGTGTCCACTATTCATTCTGTCTCCCACACACGGATACACACACAGTATCTGTCTGGGCAGGTTTCTAAGCTGTAGCCACTTTAATATTATTCTGGTCAAGTCTCTCCCACAGTGATAGTAATAGTCTTGTTTAATAAGTAAGAGAAAAGTCATTTACTGAATCTGTTTACACAGTTTGTTGAAGTAGTGCTATCAGCGTCATCCATTGTGGGTCATATGAAATATACAGAAACTGCACCACATGGCCAAAGGATTGTGGAACGGAACATTATCCCCATACTGTACATGATAGTTGAACATCTCATTCCAAAATTGTGGGCATTAATATGCTGCTATTAGTGCGTTTCCACCGCAGGAACTCTCCCAGGGGACCAAGAACCTTTTGTGCTCAGGAACCTGCTTTTCAACCAGAAGAAGCAGGGACTAAATTTAATTCTGGCTTCTAAAACTTCTGTACAGCTTCATTCAATATATAAGGAAGTATTGGGCGCCACTAGTATCATCATTAAGTGGAGAGGCAGGCATTTCTTGTTGTTTTATTAATGTTTACAACAAAATTATACTGTCGGCTTCCTGAGTAGTTTGGAAAATGTTGAAATTAAGAGAGAGAAGGAGTCTAATCTTCAATTCTTCAGATGCGATGGAAACGCAAACAGGAGTGCGCAAAAGGAACTTTTTAGTTCCTAGTTTAGTCCCTGAGTTTAGTTCCTGTGGTTCCATAGTTCCTGGAACTGTTTTCTCTCCTAGGAAGAGTTTCCACTAGATTGTGGAATCTGGCTGCAGCAATTGTCTCCCATTCAGCAGCGGTGTAAGAAATATTTAGATCCTGTGAAGTAAATGTAGAAATACCATTGTCTAAAAATACTCAATACATTGTAAGTATAATCCCTGAATTAAAGTGTTATAATGCAATATTTTTGTTATTACCTCTAATGAATACATATAAACAGCGTTTTAATTTTGTAGTTCGTCAATTTTAGATATTCCATATGCTATTGGGTAGATTAATAGCATATCGCTGCATTATTTGTTTTTTTATGTAAAATCATTATTTGAAAAGTAACGGGTAACTCTAAGTGTCCAATAAATGTGCTGGAGTAAAGAGTACAATATTTCCCTCTGAACTGTAGTGGGGTAGAAGTATGAAGTCGTTTTAAAATTATACTCAAGTAAAGTCCATCCATCCATTATCTATACCACTTCTTCCTCAGAGGGTCGCGGGGGGGCTGGAGCCTATCCCAGCTGACATTGGGCGAGAGGCGGGGTACAACCTGGACTGGTCGCCAGTCAATCACAGGGCCGACACACATAGTCACACCTACGGGTGATTTAGAATCATCAATTAACCTGCATGTCTTTGGATGGTGGGAGGAAGCCAGAGTACCCAGAAAGAACCCACGTGGACACGGGGAGAACATGCAAACTCCACACAGAAAGGCCCCAGGGAACTGGTGGGGTCAAACTGAGAACCCTCTTACTGTGAGGCGACAGTGCTAACCACTGCACCACCGTGCTGCCCAAGTAAAGTAGGAACTCAAATTTGTACTTTAGTACAGTGCTTGAGTAAATGTATGTAGTTACATTCCAGCACTGCCATTCAACCAAAAGAACATTAGTGAGGGCGGTCAAGGCCTGGCTCAGAGTCGGCGTCCCAGTTCAAAGGTTTTGGTTGGGGTTGAGGTCAGAGCTTTGTGCAGGCCAGTCAAGTTCTTCCGCACCAATGGACCTGGCTTTGTGTACACGGGCACTGTCATGTTGAAACAGGGAAGAGACAAGCGCAAACTGTTGACGCAAAGTTGTCAGAGAGCCAAAGTAATTTTTCAATGCAATCATACTCCGTTCTGTCTTATTCCTATCCTGCAGAAATACACAATAATAGCTTTTAAAAGATTAAAAATGAATGGATCACCATGTAACTGATGTATGTAAGTACTCTGGTCAGTTCACTTGTAGTTGTGTCCTTCCTAATGCAAAGTGAAGAGGCTCTTCACTGTGAATTCCCTGTCGCCAACCCGCCGGCTTTGCAATTAAAACGCCCATTATGTATTTAAAGACTCAAGATAATGGTGTGTGTCAGGTGTGCATGTGTGTGAGTTGGAAGTAATAGAGTAGTGGTGTGTCGGCCCGTGCTTTAATGGGGGTGTGTGTGTGTGTGTTGTTCCATTAGAAGCCATGAGCGATGAAGAATATAGATGGGTCATTGGTAATTCATGCGCTAGTTGAGGGATTCGCATAAAGGGCAGCCAGGTCACACACCTTGCGTGCGAGTGCATGCATGTGTGTTCATTTGATCTCCGTAAGCCTTTGAGAAATCTGTAGTCGCAGTCTGGATTAATGCATGCACACACTCGCCCCTCTCTCTCTCAATTTCTCGCTATGTCAATGTGTGTCTGCTAGGGATGTTCCCAATTTTTGGATTATTCATTCACAATCACATCAATCAAGGTTCAAATCACAATGATGAGTTTTATTTTGGGTCATTTAACAATCGTCCCTGTTTTACAGAAAATGCAGTGATTTAAATTGTTCACCAGGAGGAGCTGTTTGCTGTATATATTACTCCCAGGCAGTTGGAAAGTTTTGCGGTGTAAATATTGAATTGTGGAGGGGTTCATCATGTTCCAGGATGACAGAAAAGTCTGCCATTTTCATTTTGGTTACTTCAGAACATGGCCTTAGACCAACATTTGTTTCTGTTGTGCCTAGTGTATATGGATATTAGCTTCAAGCTAGCGTTGTTCCATCTGTGTTGACAGTTTCCAGCTTTGTTGGCAACTTGAAGTTAGAACAAGTTTTGTCACTGGTTTAAAATGTGTTTAGTTTATTACTACATGCACATAGATCTTTCCCTTTGGGCTACACATGTACTACAGGTTGTGCATCCCTAAGAATCCCTGACAGGAATTTTACATAATTCATACAAAACATTTTCACATACAATGTACTGTCATGTTCACATTGAGGTGGAAATTTTGGGGGGAGAAAGTCAAGTGTTGCTTTTTACATTATTTATTGATGCACTATACTGGAATTATCCCTAGTGATTATTTTATTGTTTGTTTGTCTATTAATTCATATATGTGTTTACTGGAAATATGTTTGGAATTATGTTATAATTGATTACGATATGCCTCCAGCACAGTCGTGTCATACGTAACATCTGAAGCTTTGAGTTTTAACAGTCCTGTTGTTTTGGTTTTAATGTGAAACATCTGTGCAGGAAGTGTTCAGTTTCAGTAAGGTAGCTTACTGTAACAGCATTCAAAAGATGGCGAAACTGATGTGACAGCTTTAAAGTTTTTATTAGGACAGTGTAATTGTGCTCACAAAAAAAAAAGACATTTCATCAAAGTCACAAAACTGAATATAAATTTAACCCACCGACACAGTTCGATTTAACAATCGGCAACATAAATGAATCGGCCTTAGCGTAAACATTAAGTCAAAAGTAGAGAGAAATGGCGGTCTGAGGCCACCTTCTGAAGGTCCATCCAGATTGGAACCAAAGCTAATCTTGTTTGTGCAAATTTATCTGGTGGACGTTTATTTGCCACAACCAACCAGTGCAGTGCCAGTCAAGTCCAGAACGTGTCTTTGCTGGAATTTTGTAAGGCCTTTAGATAAGTGCAAAGTTTTCATTCAAGCTGAAAGATTTGTAACTTTTGTGGGTTTATTGTCACCTCGAATTTGCGCCACTCTGAGCAAATTTCAGAACAAACATCGCATTCTTCAGTTGGCCGGGAACATGGCCAACCACAATGCCACATTTACACTGGAACATATCATCCGGTCCGATAAGCTAAATATGGGACTGCTGCTACATACTAACCTCATGAGGATTAGTGGGTTGCGGAGGCAGTGGTACTACCAAATGGTTAGATTAAAATTTTAACTTTTTTTGGGTAATTTACAATGCTAGTTAATTTTATATCTAAATGTGTTCAAGGCTTCACATAAATAAAAAACGTCAAATTAAAATGCATAATTTCAATGACCAGTTACGTTTGACTATCACCAGCCAATCAC
>LKNJ01007540.1:0-11986 GCA_002120245.1 Maccullochella peelii | reverse complement strand
ACATGTCGGCACAGTCGCTCATGCACTCATAGGAGCGACCCTGGAAGTTCCTGTCCTCGTAGAAGATGATCTGAAAAAAGCATTAAAGGGTTTTAATGACCAAAGTCATACTTACACTGTCCCATTACACATTTGTAGGTAAATTATTGTTAATTTAATTATTTTTTCCTACCTTGCCCATGTTGATTGCGGTGGTTCCCCAGATCTCTCAGAGAACTGTGTTTGAACTGATGCCCTGCCTGTCTGAACATGTTACATTTATACCTGGCCAGAGACAAAGACTGTGTGCCCCTCTATTGTTCAAAGTCCTGACCCAGCAACCTACTATAGAAGCCTATAGAGTTTTGAGTTGCTTACCCATATACCAACAGGGTCACAACCTCTGAACAGAATTTTCCTTTTAGAAGAATAGAGCATATTTAAAATCAATGGTTTAGCAGTTTATTTGGTTATATATGAGACTATTATATGTGCAGCAAAATTGTTGCTGGAAGCTGCACATTACAAAATAGGCTATAGTCAAAAGCCACAATTAATTCAATTATAGCTTTATCTCACTTTTTGATCCCCCTAAATCAATAGGAGCCATCAAGCTTACATTTCATTAATGCTAAATATTCATTGGACAAAAGGCTTTTCAAACAACACCATAATAGCCATCATTTGTGGGCAAGGGAGTAATTTTGTTGTCATCTGAAATGGGTATGTAGTCACCTTGAAGGCTGGTAATATAATATACTATCAACTAACACAGCATGCTTCCCTTGAGTTGGTGTTAGTGAAGGAAATTGGTTATTATCACTGTAGGATTTATTTGCATTTAGACATGACATTTAGAGAACCTAGAGAATACTGTGAAATTGTTTGCTAATAATTTTACAGAATTCAAAATGGAAATATATGTTTTAAAGTTTGAGTGCAGGACTTTTCCAAATAAATTATTGTCTGTTACATTCAAGCCGTTGCCAAACAAGTTCACACAATGCTGATTAAGCCATCGCCAGGTAAATCTCTCTGTTTTTGCCACAGAGCCATGAAGAGAGAGTTGCATCAACGGAAGTTCAAAATGCTTGATGGTTGTAGACTTCAGATAGTTCTCTCTACATGGCTCTGGTTTGCCAGAGCTGAGGGGAGCAACCATAGCAACGGAGTAGCTACAGCAATTAGGAGTCTGGAGGAAAAACCTAAGAAGCTCCAAGAAAAGTTTCTGATGCTCCAGGTGAAAAGAAACTCTGTGTTCAGAGGAAGGATTAGAGGCTGAAAATTTTACTATTAGCTACTACATTACCTGTCAAAAAGAAACAGCTTCATCTTCAAATCGTTGTTTTTCCTGTAGCTAGTTGTTGGTATCAATCAATGTTCACTCTCATCTTTGAGCAATTTCTGTCTCATTACATTTTGGCTTCTTTTCTGCCTTTGATTTATTTGAATCAGCTTTTGTTGAACATAACTATTACTCAAGTTATGCAGTTCATGTCAGTGATACCCCTTTTCCACCAACATGGAGCAGTTACCGTACTGGTTTTGCGAGCCTAATTTTGAACTGTTCGAAGCATTTCGACAAAAAACAAATTGGTTTGGATCTCGAAAAGTTAAAAAACAGCAGGTTTTCCTTGATCTGAAGTGCGAACTGTGACGACATCAGTGGGCGTGTCCTATTCTACAGGTTGGAGAGAGGATGGAGAAGGCAACAATGGTCTTTGGTCTACTATGGTAATAGTCTTCTACATCTTTTTATCATTAATAGTTGGTCCATGCTTGTTTTTTGGATAAAAACAAATATCTGTAATAGCAGATCAAAAGCTCGCAGGTAATCAATGTGATCAGCCATCTTGCTACCACTGTTTACTTCTGTTGTGCATTGTGCAACGTCCTCCGTTGATGACACATCCTTGATTACAATGGTTCCGCTCAAAACTGGTGGAAACGCGGGCTGGTTCTCTAGATAGCACCAAGGTTCCAAGAATCCTTCAAGAACCAGAGCTGATTTGGTGGAAAGAGGGCATGAGTGGAACTACAAAAATGACAGAAAATGCATAACTTCCTGTATGAAGAGCTCTGATTCAAATAGACTTTGCAGACTTTACAAGCTTTAAAGATAGTGAGCTTCTGCCCAGAACAATAAAACTGAACATTAGCTCAAAGACAGCAAGTTCAAGCAGAGCCAGTATTAATAACTAACGACACTCAACAATTCAGACATCAGGAAATTAAGATTAATAAACTAATATAAGTGTCAATGTTCTGCACACTCTTAGCAGATATTGCCAAACTCCTCACAGAAAGCATCACTGCTCTCATAAATCAATAAATCAATCCCACCTCCACCTCAATTAAATCATGTTAATAGATTGGCAACATTAAAAATTACGCATGCCATGTTGGATTTGAAAAAAGTTTTATTTATTTTAATATTTTATTTAAGATATCTGAAGAAAATACTATCTAAAGAATTAATATCCTACCATGGGGATTTATATAACTTAAATGTAAATTTCTAAAAGGTTCATCCTCTTGAGTAGCAGAATTGTGCTCAATAAAATTTGTCAGCCAATTAGATTTTAATATTGGTGGCGGTGCCAGAGAAAAGGTCAGCAAAGGTCAGGGTCAGCAAAAGCGTTTGGATTCATACTCTGGAAAATATAAATAAAGTGTTGGTGAGGTGCAATTCTGAACTGACAGTGTCACTATAGTAAAGGTCAAGGGGTCATCAAAATCATTGGACTCATCCTTTGGGCCAAGCAGTGCTATTTTCCCCAACACAGTAAGATCTTTAAAAGCACTATTCTGTGTATTCCATGATGATATCTTATACAAGTGTTTTATATTATGGGTCTAAATCTGACTTGGGTTAGCACAAATGATAAAATGTTTGGTTTTTTTTTTAAATTTAGAACTCCACTTTCTTTTGTACTTTTGTTCATTCTTTAGGGCAAAGTCATTAAAGTTCATTAAAGTGTGTTGGGTCAATTTCCTTTATTAGAAACTCTTATGAACTGAAAATGTTTCCTGTGCAGCACGAACAAACCTAGTGCTTGTGTTAAAGAATTGTTTTGCAAATCTGTTACGGTGTAACTCTACGTCTGCTGTCATTAAAACAGAAATGATCCCACTGAAAGACGTCTTTCATCGTCATCATTTATTATATTTCATTTTTTACTCCTAACTCATTTTAAGAGTAAAATACTGATATTTTATATGAATAATCTAAAAATCAAAAGTATGGATGACTTCAAATTGCAAAAAAGTTTGTGCCAAAAGGATGGTTACTACTATTGTTAACCTCTACTTCTGTGTATGTACTGGGTGCACCAAGTACTTTTCTGTATTGTCTCACATATTTTAAGGATTTTTTTCTGATATAAAAAGATGTGAAAACATGCCAACTTTGTTGTTGGTGTGAGCTAAAAATCACTGGAAATCCCTAGTCACATGATACAGGAATGACTGCCCAATCATGTACTAAATTAATATTAAATGACACAACAGATAGAAACATTTTGTCAAAAAGGTTTTATTATTTTGTCTTATTTAGACATATTCTGCACAGGTGTTTTTACATGTCCATGATGCGCCTCATGCTCATCCACCTCATGCCACTCATGCCCATGTCCCTGAAGCTCCTGTACTCTCCGGGCCTCATGTACATCATCCTGCCTCTGTAGTGGGGCTGCTCGTACATCAGCCAGTGGCCGTCCATCACGTGGCAGGACTGGCAGTCAGACATACGGTAGCGGTCCATGATGTTGTCGCAGTCGTCCATCATCTCATGCATCATACCACCGTAGTTCTCCCTCTCGTAGATCCTCATCCTGAACTGGCCTCTGTGCTGTTTTTTTGGAGAGAATAAAAACAAATGAATGGCTTAATATGAAGTTTTGTAGGGGTTGTCCCCTGGAGTAGAACCACAGTATGACAGATGCACTTACCATGGGGATCATGCGGCAAGACCTGATGCAGTCTCTCCATCCCATCATGCTCATGTAGTCAGCGTACTCGCCCCTCCTCATGAACCACTGGTTCCCCATGTAGTTGGGACGGTCGTAGACCATGAAGCAGCCGCTCTCCACCCTGCAGGAGTGGCACCTGCTCAGGTAGGAGGTCATGTCAGGGCAGTCACTGCTGGTCTCATAGTGGCGACCCTGGAAGTTCCTGTCCTCGTAGAAGATGATCTGAAAGCACAACAGTTCTTCGTTAGTACCACTACAGTGGGCAAGACGCTTTTTAATGACTGTCTAATGAGAAATGAATTAAGAGCTTTATACATTTGCAATTCAATTTTTTGGATTTGGATCATTCCCAGTACCTACCCTGCCCATGGTCATGATTGTTTGGTTGCTCCTCAGGACTGAGCTGTGGTTGCTGTGTATTCCTGTCGGTGGTAACCGTTACTTTTATACCTGCTCAACGTGAAAAAAGTATGTAGGGCTTCTATTGTGCAAATCCCTGACCCAGCAACATGCCATAGAAGCCTACTGAGCAGCCAGGACACTAAAGGGTTATTATCTAGCACTATACCACTCTGGTGGAAATGCATGTACTGTACACAGGCAGTATTGTTGTCTAACATAAAGAAAATAAAGAGAAGCTTCCAACCATAATACGAAACCATCTCTATCTTCCACAGTGTATTGAATATTTCACTTACTAAATGATAAAAAATAAATACAGTTCAAATTTATTTATGTAAAAGAAATCAGATAACAAAAGCAAGTTGAATGCTATATAATTATCTGCTAATTCTGATGTAACAATTTGAATAGGTACATACAAATGGGGAATTCCCAAGAAGGCTGGACTGAGAATGGACATATTGATTTATATATGGTTTATATTATATATATGTGTATATATATGTTTTTTATTGTTACCTCATATACTGTGGGGATAACTGACCATTCCCCTTATCCTTTTAGAGAGGCTTAATGTTTGAGTAAAGTGGGAAATGGTCAAATTAGTATGAATGAAACTGAAAAGTTGAATAACTCTCAAAATGTAAGAAAGATGTGGAACACTTTAAGGTTTGAATGGAGTTTGTAGCTTAAAGTACGAATAAGTAGATAAACCTTGAAAATGATTGAAAAAGTTCTGTCTGACCCCCATCTGGGGTCTTTTATTATGAAAATTCAGCACTGTCCAGTAAGCTCCTTCCATCTAGGGCTTTTATTTTGAAAATCCAGTCTGTTTGAATTAAGTTTCTACGTTGAAATGTAAGCTTCTGTTATCATCTATGGGCTTTTATTTTGAAAATTCAGCCTTGTCCATGGCTCTGTAAGCTCCTGTTAACATCTGGGACTTTTATGTTTAAAATCTAGCATTGACTGTGGCCACCCAATAAGCTCCTGTTATCATCTGGGGGTTTTTATTTCGAAAATCTTCTATACTGTATGGTTTAAAGGTCCGTGATTTGAGCGCTGGGATTTCCTACTGTAAGTGACATGCACACACACTGGTTGCTATGAGGGAGTGGAGGGGGGAGGGGCAGACTACAACTTAGACTGGTCAGACAGTTCATTTAATGGAGACTAAACCTCTCACAGTCCTGCTTATAGTGCAAAGACCTACTGCTATTGGCTAAATTGTATATCAGGAGAGAGACAAAAAGCTTGCTGAACACACTGTGTGAAATTTGTGTCTGTAGTGTCAAAAATGTGAGCTCTGGAGCAGATATGAAAAGTCCCTGTTTCTGACTCTCTCCTGAAATTTCTGGTCTCAGTTAATATGAGAGTCTATTAGTGTTAGTGGGAAATGCCATCACTTGGAAGCTCACAGAGCCAAATGTGTAATTAAGCTCTGTGAGCCTACGCTTGAAGTAAAAATGATGTATGAAGAGTGAAAATTGTGGGAACAAGAGCAATTTGAAGATACATTTTTAAGAAGATTTTACATGTCCTTTCCACTCTGACAGTTAGGTCTCCCACTCTTGCTCTGAACATTCCACCCCATACACACTCATGTAAAACTCTCAGATGTTCTGAAAATTGCATGAAACTTAAATTGCGACTGTGTAAACAGTATGAATGATTGGAAAAAGATGAATTAATATGTGAAAGTCCCAAGGGTTGTGAACGTTTTACAGTTTGAACGGAGTTCCTATGTGAATGTATGAATGAGTGGGAAGAGTTTGAAGATGAGTGGGTTTGAAGGCTTTTCTAATTGACTCCCATTGTAACAAAGTTTCAAAGAAAGTTGAGTAATCTGAAAACTTGTTATGGGATTTGAAAAGTTGAATAATACCCAAAATATATGAAAGATGTGGAACATTTTGATGTTTGAATGGAGGTTCTAGCTGAAAGTATGAATGAGTATGAGAATGAGAAAATGTGTCAATTTTCAAAATTCCGTCCATTCCTTTGAATGGGGAAAATTTCCTGGAAAACCTTGAATATTTAGGAAAGTATGAATGTTATGAATAATAAAAATACACATGCACCATTCCTAATTGAGCTGAATATTTTAATGTTGAAAAATGTGGAACTAGTTAAGCTGTAAAAAAACGCGGTGGAATAATAATAGTATAAATATTTTGTATATATAATATTGCATATGTATTGCTGTATATATGTATATATGTACGTATATATGTATATTCACACCAGTAAGTTATTACTGTCCTTTAACACACAGGAGCAGTTGGATGCTCATAATTTGTGCAATTTTCTCAACCCCCCCCCCCCCGGTGATGTTTTGAAACTCAACATGAATGATAAATTGATAAATTCTTTATTTATTGATTACATTTGCACGTCTCAAGCCTGTTCTCTAACAGGAGTCCATGATACGCCGGATGGATCCGATCCTCATGTCCATGGGGCCCATTCCCATTTCTCTCATGCTCCTGTACTCTCCGGGCCTCAGGTAGAGCATCCTGCCTCTGTAGTGGGGCTGCTCGTACATCAGCCAGTGGCCGTCCATCACGTTGCAGGACTGGCAGTCAGACATACGGTAGCGGTCCATGATGTTGTCGCAGTCATCCATCAGCTCATGCATCATACCACCGAAGTTCTCCCTCTCGTAGATCCTCATCCTGAACTGGCCTCTGTGCTGTAAAATGACACGTGAAGAGACAGTCAAAGCTGTGTTGGAGAGTTTTTAAATAAGGTTTATGTTTCCCTCTTTGACCTTCCATAGTTAGAGTCAACACAAAGCTTCATACCATGGGGATCATGCGGCAGGAACGGATGCAGTCACTCATGGTCATTCCCATCAGGCACTGGTTGTCGGGGTACTCGCCCCTCCTCGCCAGCATCTGGTGGCCCATGTAGTTTGGACGCTCGTAGACCATGAAGCAGCCGCTCTCCACCCTGCAGGAGCTGCAGCGGCTCAGGTAAGAGGTCAGCTCAGGGCAGTCGCTGCTGGTCTCATAGGAGCGACCCTGGAAGTTCTTGTCCTCGTAGAAAATGATCTGAAAATAAAACAGTGCATCTCAAAAATAATTGATCTGTCTTAACAAATAGCACACGTCTGAAATGTTATGATAAGTAAATAAATAATAAATTGCAACATAAAAATGGTCTCTTACTCTGCCCATTTTGGTGTTGAATCCTAACTCTGATTGCACTGGTACTTTTCCCCAGTCACTTTTATACCCATCATGATAGCTAAATGATCTATGGAGCCATTGTTTTGAATATCTTACTCAGCAGTGTAGCATACAGGGCCATCATGTTTGTTAAATCGATCTGTAAATCGTTATTATTCCAGACTGTCTGCGTCTGGTAGAGTGCCAACTGCAGTGGCTGGCCTATGGGGTACAGCAGCAAATGCATCAGCTGGGACTCTTTTTGCTGTCATGATGATATCTGAATGTGTTGTTTGTTGTACAGAGTGACATTAATTTACTGTCCGGAGACTGAAGGATGCTGAGCCAGGTTGTTGGGAGCTTCCCTATCTGAAATATTATGGGCAGAGGTGGAACCATGTCATTGTTTTGCAAGTCACAAGTAAGTCTTTGTACTCAAGTCCCAGGTTAAGTGCCAAGTCAAATCCCAAGCCAAGTCCCAAGTCAAGACAGGCAAGTCCTGAGTCAAGACAGGCAAGTTCCATGCCAAGACAGACAAGTCCCAAGTCAAGTTCCAAGTCAAGACAGGCAAGTCCTGAGTCAAGACAGGTAAGTCCCCAGTCAAATCCCAAGCCAAGTCCCAAGTCAAGACAGGCAAGTTCCATGTCAAGTCCCAAGTCAAGACAGGCAAGCCTCAAGTCAAGTTCCAAGTCAAGTCCCAAGCCAAGTCCCAAGTCAAGACAGCCAAGTCCCAAGTCAAGACAGATAAGTCCCAAGTCAAGACAGGCAAGTCCCAAATCCTACACTTTGAGTTTCGAGTCCTAAACAAGTCATTATGTGTAATGTAATGCCATTTTAACAACAGAGTAGTTATATTGTAAATAAATTTGTATTTATTTGTTAAAACAAGTTTGTTAAAAAAAAAAGTAGTGCTGACATTGCACTTTCATAGCATATAGCACTGTAAACCAGTAGCCTACCACAACAGAATTAATTTTGTATGTTTCTGTCCTGTCTTGTATTTAAATAACAGACTTTTTAAGGTATCAAGTATTTTCAAGTCAAAAGGCTCAAGTCCAAGTGAAGTCACGAGTCATTGGTGTTAAAGTCCACGTCGAGTTGCAAGTCTTCTTTAATTTTGTCAAGACGAGTCTAAAGTCATTAAATTTAAAGTCCACACCTTTGATTTTAGGTGTCCATCATCACAGGCAGAAAGAAAAGACAAGAAGTACAAGAACAGATGCATAGCTTAGATAAGTACTATTGTTAGTACTAATACTATATACACCACACATGAATTGTAGCAACTAAGTGTATTGAGACAAAAAGTGTCAGAAATAAAGTGAGCATGAAACCACTGTGGAAGTGTATTCACAGATATCAAAAACCCCTCTTAATGGTGTAGTCCAGCAGTTTAATATTGTACTTTTTACTAAAGGAGGCAGATTATAAGAAATGTCAAAGTAGCAGAGGCTGAGATATCCAGGCTTTTAGTCCCTATTATGGGTCCAGCTTTATAAAAAAAATGCTGGGTCACACATTTCCTGATGTGCCCTTGATTGATGATGTCCTGATGACATCATTAGGGGTTATTTTTTCATATTTCAGAAAACTCCTCCAGGGCCAGGAGGAGTTTTAAACTGAACTTTATGTGTAAAATTGGTGGATGATGCAGATGCAGAGACAATGACAGCATGTATGGTGAATAAATATTTGGTTTGTATACAAGAGTATGTATTTATATTTCTATGCCTCACTGGCAGATGTGTAATTTGGAGATTTTACATTAAAGTTGTAAAACTGCCATGCAATGTGTGAGTAAGCTGGATGAATATGATGCACTAGCTCACTTTTAAAGACCAGTTATGCAGATTTAACCCTCACAGACACTATTTGATATACGAAAAACACAATGACAAGGTGACGTTTGATTCCTCTTTCATTTTATTCGACAACACCTTTTTTTTACGCTTCAACAGGAGTCCATTATACGCCTGGCAGAGCTGAGCCTCATGCCGCTGTAACCCACATCTCTCAAGCTCCTGTACTCTCCAGGCCTCAGGTACATCATCCTGCCTCCGTAGTGGGGCTGCTCGTACATCAGCCAGTGGCCGTCCATCACATTGCAGGACTGGCAGTCAGACATGCAGTAGCGGTCCATGATGTTGTCGCAGTCGTCCAACAGCTCGTGACTCTGGCCCTGGAAGTTCTCCCTCTCGTAGATCCTTATCCTGTAAGAGCCTCTGTGCTGTTGATGAATACACAGAGCAGGACAGGTCAGCACAGGAGATTTTAGATTTCAATTTTGCTGCTGCCAACGTTGTAAAATGTGTGAGTGTGTCATGCTGTTTTTGTCTTTCTCATTAGATATTTACTTTCAAACCTACATTTTAACAGCATAAGTAAAATAAGTAAAATTAGCAATTGATTTGACTATTTTGAATCAATATTAAGACATTAAAGATTACCCAGAAGTGGGTTCTCATTTATAATAATAATTTCAAAATCTTTGCATACCTGAGGAATTAAACGGCAGGACCGGATAGAATCACTAATGCCAAAAGACATGTAGTCGGAGTACTCTCCTCTCCTCAGGAAATACTGGTTCCCCGTGTAGTTGGGGCGCTCGTAGACCATGAAGCAGCCACTCTCCACCCTGCAGGAGTGGCACCTGCTCAGGTAGGAGGACATGTCAGAGCAGTCGCTCGTGCACTCATAGGAGCGACCCTGGAAGTTCCTGTCCTCGTAGAAGATGATCTGTTGAAAAGAAAAAAAAAAACAGTACAAACTAATTTAGAATAGGCCTTAATTTGTCCATTTTAAAAATGTACTTTTGTAAGGTTTAGATTGTTTCATGTCCCTTTCTTGTCACTTGTTTATGTTGTGCATCTGGTTTCCTCTCTACATACCTTGCCCATGTTTGATGATCTGTGTTTGTGGGAATATGTCCAACAACCTGTGGCTGCCAGGCGGCTTTTATACTTTGTACGCACTGTAACAGGGTTTTGTTATTCAAATTATCTGGACGCTGATGAATAAGCAGCTCTGCGATCGCTGTTAATTTCATTTGTGCCATCATGATCCAGAACAAAGGGGAAAGGGGAAATGGGTGGAAGACAAGGCAGGACGGGAGGGAGAAGAACTGAGCTGCAGTCTTTACATTCCTCAGACAGTGGATGGTTAGAAAATCTGAGTTTGATCACAAGTTTCTGTCTGAATGGATTTGTCATGCTTTGTTTGAATGTGTCACTAGTTCATTTTTACATAAATTTTCATTTGCGATGCTCTGAAATGCACCCAAACCACAAATAAGTGGTAGGTAAGGTTGAAAATTTCATCTTTGTGCTCTAGCCTGTTTGAAAAAATCTGAATATTTCAGTAAGCTGTCACGGTTTTGGTCCCTGGGTGCTCTTATTTTGAAGTTTGGTCTTGTGTCCCGCCTCCCGTCTCAGCCCTCAGTGTTTTCACCTGTGTTTGTACCACACCTGTGTCTCGTCCCCTCGTCAGTGCTTTCCCTATTTGTACCTGTCCTTTTCAGTTGGTTCTCGTTGGTTCGTTGTTCTTGTTCCTGTTGTGTGTTCTAGGGTCATCTGCCGGACCGCTTCCCGGCTTACCTACTCACCTGCGTGCCAGCTATCCTACCTGCCTACCGGCTTACCTACTCACCTGCGTGCCAGCTATCCTGCCTGCCCTGCCTACCTACTTCCCAGCTTACCTGCCTGCCTGCCCCTCTGCTTACCTGCCTGCCAGTTCACCTGCCTGCCAGTTTGCCTGTTGACCTTCCTGCTTTCCCCAATAAACCTCTCTCTGTGATATCTCCAACCGCTGTCTGTGCCTGGGTCCTTCCCTCACCTGCTCCCCACATTGTAACAGAATGAACCGACCACGCATGGACCCAGCAAACAGTTGTCGGAGGGATCGGCCCGTTTCGGCGGCCACCTTTCTGGCCATGGTGGATTTGGACCCCAGTGAGTGGGCGGATCCCGCACCCAGCTCTCCTGGACGGACCAGGTTGGACTCGGACCCGTCCGGGGGTCATCCCGACGACTGGCAGACCCAGTTTGAGGGGACTCGTCTGGCTTTTTGTTCGGGAGCTCGGGGAGGACGAGGACGTGGCCGTCGCAGGTCTCGGCGCCAGGAGCAGCCCCAGATTCCCGTGCCTCTGCTGGAGCGGCAGCCGCCTAGCCCCGCCCAATGCGGGTCGAGACCTTGGGGGTCATGAGGGACGCGCTCAGGGCTGACATCCACGGGGTTACCCGGGATCTCCACCAGGCTCTCGCCAACCCGGGCACCCGCGACCGAAGCATTGTGAAACAGCAGGAGAGGCTTGGAGGTCTCTCGGCGAGAGTCGCGCAGTACAAGGACCAGCTGAACACCGCGCACTCCGCAGCCTCAGGTCCCCGTCCCGCTGCCGAGAGCACGTTCCCAGTGCTGCTGCCGACTCCGCAGCCCCAGGTTCCCGTGCCGCTGCCGACTCCGCAGCCC
>LKNJ01007539.1:0-24782 GCA_002120245.1 Maccullochella peelii | reverse complement strand
GTGCTATATAAATAAAGCTGCCTTGCCTTGCCTTGCCTTTATTTGTTGCAAGAAATAAATATGCAAGATTCTTCATCATCAAAATATTTGGTCCGATAGTCTTTTCTCATGCTTTGGGGGTCTCTAGACACACCGGGGACACATTTTTATGTTGAAAAGCCATGAAAAAGTGCATTTTGCACAAGAGGTGACCTTGAATGCAATACTTGTAACAGCTATGCAGTACTTAATTAAGGTGCTGGTATTGCCATAATTCTATGTAATGAAACATACCTGCAACTGCATTTTCGTGGTGTAGAGCTTCCTGGGATCGTTGCCTCAGAGGCCATGAAAAGAGGCTCATCTTACAGCTCAACTTCAAGCCCAAGTTCCAGTGAGCTGTGAATTCCTGGATGCTCAGACATGGTTAGAAAAGTCCTTATGATTATGAAAATTGTATGAAAGTTGTAGTATGAATGTATTTTAGCCGTGTTTCTTAGCCGTTTCTTATTCCACACAGATTGCACTTGCTGATTCTGATGTTAGAGAATCAAACTGATGTTTGAGAGACTCAACAAATAATGAGTTTCTCTTTTCACACAAGACTTGGCCACACTGATTTTTGGAGAGGACAAACTGGCCAAACCCACACTCACAGGGAAATCTGGCATTTAAACGACAAAGGGCCAGTTGGACCGACCTCGGTCAATATATGTCAATATGGTATGTGTGGATCCTGTACAGTACATGATCCCTGTTTTAGCTGTCTCTGCATGTCAGGGGTCTGTCTAAAATAAATCTTACTGTTAAGAAATAAATGTGTTATTCATATTGGTATTCATGTAGGTAATCATTGGCTTGATACTTTTGTACTTAAACACAGTTGAACTAATTCACAAATTGATTGCTGTGGTACCCTGGAATGCCATGTAGACTTGGCAGGGATGCTGCGCAGACGGTGTCTGTGTCCTTTGCACAGACACTGTGATAAAGAAGTTTCAGAATACCACAGTGTTTGAAGTGTGCAAGCCCTCATTCACAGAAAATGTAACAATGAGTCCTATTCAAAGAAAACTGGAGGATCAAGATACATTATTTATTTCTGCAATTTGTTAATTATTTTTTAGATTGTTCCATATTTTTGTGCAGATGCATACCTCTAAGAAAATCTGTTCTGTTTAAAGTAGCTCTGCCATACCATTTTACTGATATTTATTTTAATTTATTTTTGATATATGCCGTACTATGTAATGTACACAGGAAATGTTTTTTTGTCTGTAATGTACACGAGACATACAAGATATACATTAAAGTTGTTCTAGTTTTCTATGTGTGTGTTGGTTTTAAAAAGTATTTTTTCCTTCTTTTTATTGTACGGAAGGGGCATTTTTAGTATATTTTTAATGCAATAATAATGAGCTATTGTCATATTGAATGGTTTTATAAAACATCTTTTTATTATACTAATGGTGGCTCTTGGAGTGTAGTGGTAAGAGATTCCTAATGAGCTGATGTCCTATTGAAAGTGTCCACAGAATACTGCTACAGCTACTTAAGGTTGTTCCATTTTAACACAACTAAGTACATTAAAATATATTAAAATTGAGCTCAAGCATTTCTAAAAGAACACTTAATACTTAAAGTTCTTAGTATAGTACAATTAAAATGTGAATACATAAGTACATTGGAAAAAAAGCACAAGTTACATATATTTCTTTTTCACTTGGACCAATTAACAAAGGTATTGTAATCCATTGCTGTCTGGGGATGCTAGCTGTCAACAACACCTAATAGTGCTCCATTAACAGTGGAAAGGCACAAACACATAAGCAGCGGCCAGGAAAAACATTAATTACCAGGATACATCATTACAGTGTGAATTGGTAGCATAGACTGTGTATGTATAAAGATGGACGACAGGACAGCTCCCCAAAAGTGAAGCCAAAACATCTTGCCCCCTGGTGGCTGGCTGTGGTATAGGTCATAAACCCCATTTTTCTGATAAGTTTGGTTTTAATTAGTTATTTGATGGGGTGTGATGTCATGATTGACAATTTGTGGTGTGCTCGCAAATGATTCAGGTAGGTGTATGGGCGGGACCTCGACCCGCAGATCACCATTGCGCAGACTCTGGCTCTAAACGATGTCACCAGCACAAGATGTCAGCGCCCGTAACCCCAGGATATTTTGGCTTCATTTTCTTACAGTGGGAGAAAGTGGAAATGAGTCTTCCATCTTTATATACAGTCTATGATTGGTAGCATTAGACATTAGCTTTCACATTGTGGTAACACAGTTAGAACTTTATTATACAGTTATTAACATTCTATCACATAAATCTTAGTTAGCTGTGTCCCATCATTTAATTTTTATATAAGACTTCTCTCAGAAGCAACACCAATAGAGCTTTCCTTTTCTTGTTAATTTAGCTACTGCGTGACCTACAAGTAGCCCCTTCTTGATCAAGTTTTGCAAGGACATGCACATGAATTTTACTTTGTCCCTTTCCGGTGTGACCGGGTATTTATGCCACATTCATGTTCACATGGGATGGATAGACCCCCCCCACCCAGCCTCTTCTGACACTCATGACAACCCCCCCTCAAACTCTTAGGTGTTTGTTGAGTCGGTTCAGGGCATCTTCTACAATGTCCAGCTCATGCCGGATGTCTTTCACCATGCTGTTGATGCTGCTGGTGTCCTTCAGGATGTCCACACTCTGGGTGTAGGGGTTGTACCGTACTGTGAATGGACGTCGAATGGTCTTGGCAAACTCCCTGCAGATGCAGCAAAGTCATTTATATCAATAGCCCAGTTCAATCTTTTACATCAGTGTAACATTCTAGCTACAAAATCATTCAACCAAAGTTGAATGTGTATTAATTTAAAAACAATTTAAAAACATCAGTACAGTTTAAATTTCCAACAAATGGAGAACTTTGAAGCACTCAGAAGTTTAATTTAATTTTTACACTTAAACGTGTTTTTTGAGCTGTAAACTAAATGATATGACTGTTCTGTGATGAAACATAATGCTGGTGTGAATATGACATTTCTTACCAAATGTATAAAAATTGGCATTCAGAATGTCTCAACGCGCCACCTACTGTTTCAAATCAGCCCTGAACCTGCGAGGCCAATGTTGACATAGAGTCAACCGGTTGGGACCTGTCTACTTCATGAAATTTATATAAACAAAGACTCTAATCAGTGTCAGTCAGACATGTCTCCTGACCCACACACCACGCAGCCACGAGGCCACGGCTCATACAGTCCTTGTTCCCTCACTCGTTGCATTTTTTAAATTTGGGACAGAGGGTTCTAGCAGAATCTGAGGGTGGAGTTACACTTTAAATATATGAAAATGAACAACAACACTGCCTATTACAGCTAGGCTAAGGTCCAGATGCTTCCATCCATCCACTATCTATACCGCTTATCCTCAGAGGGTAGCGGGGAGGCGGGGTACACCCTGGACTGGTCGCCAGAGACAGACAAACAGTCACACCTACGGCAATAAGCAATTAACTAACCCCTACCCGGAGAGAACCCACGTGGGCACGGGGAGAACATGCAAACTCCACACAGAGGGGCCCTAGCCGGTGGGGTCGAACCAAGAGCCCTCTTGCTGTGAGGCGACAGTGGTAACCACTGCTCCGCTGTGCCACCCAGGTCCCAATGCTTGAGAATGCTAATTGTCACAGCCAACTTTTGCTGTGATACAGTAGATGCTATTAGAAAAGAAATAGTTAAACTATTAAATACTTAGTTAAATACTTATATTTCCCAAAATGTTGATCTATTCTTCTAGGTTGCCATGATGAAACTTTGGTCATCTGATAATGTTTCTACAGTGCTGGGTACTGATAATTGGTTAGATTAGTTGCTCACTGCAACAGAGATGACTTGTTGGAGACTGGATTATAGCTACATTATCCAGGAAGGACTGCATTTACAAAGCAGAATTCTACTGACCTCATTTTGTTCTTGGCTTCCTCAAAAGTCTGGGAAACAAAGTAAACTTCTTGGAACGTAGTTATTATGCACTCCTGATTACAGGTCACCATGGGGTCAAATGGAAGGATATGGGCCTTGCCAGACAAAGCATGCTAATAGAAGAAAGAGACATATTGTGGTCAGATTTAGATAGTTAGATTTTAGTAACTAAACATATTTACATATTGAGAGAATGCCGTTTTTAACCTGGTTGGTCAAGTTGGTTAACTGCATGTGAATGCGATAACAGGGTTACAGTAACCCTGTTATAGCATTTGTTTTGTCTTTCCACTAAAAGTTCTCATAAATAGTACTAAAAGACTTTCCTCTTATCACCTATTGCTATAGATGAGCTAATGCTACAGGAATTTGATTGGTTAGGACCAGTCAGTATTGGTTCATTCATTTAAATGATGATAATGGGAAACAAATTCAATTGTACAAACACTGTGGCTATATTCACAATGGGTTTGTGATAACAAAGGAACTATAATGTGAAAAGAAAATGTTTTCTCGGCCCAGGAGATCCAAAATCTTAAGTAATTTATAAATGGCCACTTTTTCACCAAAGTTCGTTGAAATCTTTTAACTTTTTTTAAAGCATAGGTAAGAAAACCTAAGCCTAATAGGCAGTTACTCATATGGAAATACACAGTATAAACAATAAGTGAAGCAGATGAACTTGTACTGTATAAAGCTAGACAGCAGGTCATATGTCACCTTGAGCTCACTGATGGAGGAGAGGAGTCCAGCTCCATAGGCCCTTAGACTGCCATCCTGCTTACATAGACCAAACTCCACTGTGAAGAAATAACACTAAAACAAAACAGGGTGTAACTTTGACATAATCCCATTCATACACAGTTTGACAATGTAAGTAAGTCACTACAGAATGTGTGTGTGTGTGTGTGTGTGTGTGTGTATGGTGGGGATGTTCCAAAATATGAATCCATATTTGACTAAATTGTTTGTTTGTCTGCTCTCAATTGAATCTTTAAACTTGAAATACTAATCACGGTTCTTGTGTTCTATTGTTTTAAGGGTGGTTTATGGTATCCCACCTGCTACACTGCCACAATTAATCATAAATGCAAAGCACTTTCCATTGCTATGCGGACTAAACACACTTAAAACCTTAAGGGCCTGGTCACATCAACATTTAAAATGGCAACATTTTGTGGCAAAATTACTTCAGTCCAATGGAATGAAGGAATCAGTGTATTCACTTAAATTTTTTGTGTAAAGTTCAACTTTATTATAGCAACTGATCCTTGAACAAGGAGTGTCAGTGTCAGAAGTGTCAGTGACAGAAAACATATCCACCTCTTTAGTTTTAGTCTCCACTTTGGTTTAAATATTCAGTTAATATATGTATAATATATATATTTAGTTATATATATATATAATAGTTTTAACAAATAAAGCCAGAGATTGTGTAGAGCGTGTGTGTGTGTGTGTGTATTTTCTCACTGTGGCCAGTTTCTGTACATCATCATCTGAAGCTCCCAGCGATGCTAAACCAATCTCTTGAGAGAACTGGGCGAAGCTGGGCTCAGCTAGCAGAGGAACGTGACCCAGTAGCTCATGGCACGTGTCTCTGCATCAAACACACAGTGTCACATTGTAGTATCACTGTGGAAGTCATAACAAGTGAATGTGTTGTGTGCGCGTGTACTCACGGTTCAGGTGTATACAAAGGATCGGAGCTGTGGCGGACATACTGAGTGCAGTGGAATACTCTGAAGGCCAGGCCTGCTAGAAAGTCTCTGGGGGAGAGGTACCCTGCTACTGGCCGAATGGTAAAGCCTGAACGCTCTACTCACACATCACACACACAAACAAAAAATTACTGCCAGTCTGTTTCTTTGATAGCAAGAAATTCCATTTAAAACAGTTGACAGCTAAGCCTGTGGGCCACAAAGAACCACACATTTATAATTAATTTATAATTTATATTTACAATGATCTCTTATGTCGTATGTCATCTTAAATGTGTTACACAAATCAACAAAAAATAAAAATGAAAAATAAAATAAAATGTAATGTAAAATTATGATTCTGTTCACTGTGTCAGTGTCATGTAAATCATGGCTTGCCCATTTACTGAGGGGTTCAACAATGTTTTTTTCTTAGATTGTATTGGCATGAGTATTTTGGCATGACAACTTATATATTTTTTTTATAGATTTTATATATATACAATTCAGCAGAAATGTTCTCACTCCAACAGCTGCCTCAGTAGTATCATTCACACCCCCTTGTCTGCCTTTGCATTTATGTCATGGACTGCTTTGCTAAAGCAAGACACTTTTTGGCAACTAATTCCTTGTCAAACCATTCCTTCTTGATTTCTGTCAGAGTACTACTCTGTGATGACACAGCATTGACAAATGTAGTAATATTTTCTCTTTTGTGTGTGTGTGTGTGTGTGTGGGGTAATACAACTAATGACACTATTGTTATGTTTTCATCTGATTTTAAGTTCTCCTTTTTATTCTTGGTGATACTTGCCCACAAATTAAGTAAAGGTAGCCATATATAGCAATTTAAAAGCTCTGATTATGCTAATGATCAAACTCATGAACGTGCACTTACTCATGTACAAGGGGTATTCATCAAATTCAAACAAGGAATTTACAGATGAGTTTGTGCAGTTAAGACTTGGACTTGCCGAACTTGGAACACTTGTACGAGCAAGCCTCAGAATCTCAAGTCTCTGCGGTAAGGACCACGCGCTCTACCAGGTAAGTTACCGGGGCGCGCTTTCTGTCAGACTTGATATTTGCTGCAGTTCTCTCTTCTGCTTTATGTTATTTTCATGTGCCAACATGCAATTTCTCACTGATTGGTAGTAGTATCTGTAGGCCTACTTGAATGATTTCAAATAATAAATCAGCAAGTAGCCTAAATATACATGTATTGAGTCATATTGATGTTAGCAAAAAATAATTGAATTTGAATGAATCCAGCCTGCTACTCCTAATATGAGTCTGACACCCCTGTACAAGGAAACACTTTGTGGGATTTGAACAGTTACCCTTGAGGAAGTGCGAGACATCCTCCAGTTGAGGGATGTTGTCTTCCCTGTAGTTACAGTATTTGGTCAGCAGAGGGAGGTTCTTCATATACTCCTTGCAGGCATGGCTGAGGTACAGCTTGTTGAGCTCCCTGAACACCACGCCCCAGGTATGCACCTCCTCTGTTGTGAAGTCTATGCGAAGAATAGGATCGCCGCTGTCAAACAGAAGGGGTTAGTTACCTCATTGACAACGTAGCAATGTAGTGAATTAATTAATACTGTGTAATTTTGTGATATGGTATTTGTTTATTTCAACTAGCATTACATTGGTTTAACTCTTAACTTCATAACTGTCAACAGTGCATTTCTTTTCATTGCAGTCAGTCAGGTTATTTAACTATTAAAAATTACTTTTTATATATTTTTTATCAATGATCTTCCACAATTCTTCTAAACACAACAGAACACAATTTGTTCTATTTGTTTTGTTCATTTATATACTGATGACTCTTATATACTAATTTAATTCTAATATAACTAAAATTATATAAAAGAAAACAACTCTAAAAGACATCTTCATCCTTTAAATTTAGTTTATAATGTTTTAAGCGAGGTCCAGTGGCAGCCATGGGGGTTGTGGAGATATTTATTTCCAATTCCTGGCTGTCCAGAGTAGTTTCCATCTACTCTTAAATTATATTTAATCTGTCTGATTCATTGCTGTCATCATACTGTCTCTGCCCCCTTGTCATCACAGGAAATTGTAATAAATGTGTGTCAGTTTGACCAGAGGTGGCTTTAAATTTATAGCATGAGACAACAACAACTTCTGACAGAAACAAGCCATTTATACCATCCCTGCTGTAGGTAATTAGTTACTATTTAAAGTGATACATATTTAAAATAGAACCTCTCATAGAAACAGGTAAGTGATATAAGGTTACTTTTATCAGTAAACAATCAAGATTTCAAAATACAAGAGATGTCCAAATCAAGTTTTTTTGGTCCATTAATATCGGGTATCTGCTGATTCCAAGTCTGATCTGACGCTTATATTTACAGCAAAAGATGATGCAATGTTGATGAAAGCTGGTGTGTGGGACTTTTGTATATAAATTAACGTCCGTTACGTTTAAACCATTGCCAAATGAGATCACACAATGCTGATTAAGCCAGGGTAATCTCTCTGTATTTTGCAGTATACCAGAGTTTTTAAATCTGGTGTCTGTTTACATCATTACTTTACATCAACCAGCAATGATTGGTTTGCCACAGAGCCATGTAGAGAGATAGTGTATGGCTGAAAAACCTAAGAAGCATCCAAGAAATGTTTCTGATGCTCCAGATAAAAAAGAAACTGCGTTCAGAGGAAGGATTACAGTCAAATAAAGAAAGCAATCGATGGCGGGGACAAACCCGGATACATCATTGGTGTAGATTTTCCTCGTTGGAGAGCGCTGAAAGAAGAGAAGGAACTGAGGGCTGTAGGGACAATGGGAACTCCACAGATGAATTTGTTCATTGTGTGACTTCAACTGAACTTTAATTTTGAAAAGACATTATGCTCTCCTCCAATCACTTCCTGTAACTCTAACCTGATATCTCTTGGATTACAACCCTGACCAGAGGCCTGTACTACAAAGCAGGATTTGGGGTTAGCGAGGTAACTTCAGGTTAAACTCTGGGTTTTCAGAGTTACAACGGTGGTTCACTTCTTACCAGGGTACAACGTATGGGGTGAATATAGTCTCAAAATGATTTGTAAATGTGTATTACATGATTTGTAATTGAAAAACAAGATTTGTAATTGAAAAGGGGTGACAAGCTATTCTGTCTATTTAGAAAAACGTCTTTCCCACTGTGAAATGAAACACAAATTCGCTGAAAGCCCAGATGTCCCAGTTTTCCACCAGCACCTAAACGCGGCATGCATTTACGAATCTGTGTAGCTGGAACAGCGTGAATATAGTCTCAAAACCCCGAAAGCGAAAGTAACCTGATCCGTGCGTAACTTTAACAATCTGTAAGAGCAGGTCATGTTCAAGATAACAGATCAGTGAGTATAAAAGCACCGCCTACTGACCAATCACTTCATCTTTTTGTAGCAATTAATGTGTTAACACTATATAATTTTGGTGCCTCTTTGAGGTTATTAATTATTGTTACATATTTTGGTATCCATAAAACTATATAACGCCTACAGGATAGACACATATGTGCCTTACTGCTCTTGGATAGGGTCTTTGTAAAATATTTAGAGTAGGCTATGTAGCTATTACATTTACTCTCCCTAAATAATGGATTATTGACTTGGAACTGTGGAAATCTGATGGGGTCCAGCTCCCCTGTAGGCATAAGTCATAAGCATGCGTTGACAGTGTTTGTGTAATTACTCTCACTGCCAGAAGGGAGAGACAAAACTTATGCACTCCTGGTTTATATCTGGCACATTGAAATGACAGATGTAGCCTACTGACTTTGGCACACCTTATTTTTTCACCTTATTATTTTTTTCTACGTAAGAGCTACTTAATCCAAATACTGAAAGTCCTGGTTCAAAATGATAACATTTCTAAGCGTAAACTATTGAATAAAAGTGTGAATAAAAGTTTAACTGGCAGAATGTGACTCCTGAAATTGACTTGTCACTCTGTTGGAGTTGTTGGAACTACATAAACACTCAGTCCACTCCCGATTGTATAACGGTGTTACAGAGTGGAGCTTCTTCCCTTACAAATGATCTTTGGCTGAGTACAGACACCGGCTTGCAGACAACACACAAACTTGACAACAAGCAAGTTAAATTTTTTCCTCGCATCAAGTTAGGCAGGGGATTAACAGTTGATATGATCTGCCACCATGAATGTTAGTCATTATAACTGGTGAAAGCGATGGCTAAAAATGAGACGCTGCTACCAGAATGTTGTGTACACTGTTATTCTTTGCTAATGAGAAAGACAGAGTTAGAGTTTAGCAAACATTTTGCCACAACGCCAGAATTTAGTCTCTGTCACATTGGTGAACCAAAATAAATGTTCACAATCTACTGCTTTACTCTCTTAATGCTCACATTGACTGAAGACTGTTGCAAAGGAGAGCAGCACTGCAATCCTAACAGGTTGAGTTGGAAAAAAAAATTAAAGGATTGGCATTTGATCTGCTTTATTTTAGCTGATACTGATTCTTGAAATAACCTTATAAACAGGTTGGGATATTTCTACAAAATACCTTACAATATTATATATAAACTCTGCAAACATTACAAATAAACAAATCACAATCAACATAGTAAATTTAAGTCAATACCCCCCCCCCCACACACACACCAGGACCATTTCTCCTCCTTGAAGATTCTGTTAAGGGCATTTGCAACTACCCTTGGTAGAGGTCAAAGTTCGTCACAAAGTTGTCATTTTCCAAGCGCTTAATCAGTTCAACCCTTGGCATTGGATAGGAATCGACGGCAGACACAGCATTCAACTTTGAAAAGCTGACACAAAATCTCTGCCTTGGGTCATCCAACACCACACGGCTGCATCACTCACTGCGCCATGGCTCAGTCATTCCTGTAGCCAGCATCTCCTCAACTTCTTTTTTTTTTTTGGTCATCATTATCTTAATTGAAAGTATAAAGTATACCTAAACAGGATTGTTACAGTGTCAGAAGTTTTGAGAAAAAAATAAAAAGACTTACAATATCTCCCTGTCAAAAGCCCTCCCATGTTCATCTCTTCTTCCTCCCAACCCTTCCTCTCTGAACCTAAAATTATTTTTAAAATAATAATTATAATAGAAATGAATATTACTAATAACAATGTTCATATTAAGTACATAATAATAACAACAACATGTGACCACATACATATCTAAGTGTAACGTATATTCAGCAGATACAAAATCTGGTAACTCTTTCCTAATAAAGTTGTATCTAATATCTCAAATTCACCCCTGGCCTCAAGTATCCCCCCATATTGTCTGCTGTTGCAACCATGGGGATTTTACATACGTATGTCATGTTTGCCAAATATTTAAAGTCATTGCAATATTTCTCACAAAATGAATGGATTTCTTTTAAAATTAAACATACATTTTCACAGGCCATATATGACTATTTCTTAAAACCACATGGAACTGGAGGGTGGATCATCATTCTTCCATGTCATGGCAATTTTGCCGGCAGTTAATGCCATTTTAATGAGATGTGCTTTAGGCTTTGAGTCCCGAGGCAATACTAATGTGTCCCCCAGCAAGATAAGTCTGGGCAAGCAATGTATATTGGATAGATTGATTGGTAGATCGACTAAAAATGTACATAGTCAAAGTCTTGCCTATCATCAACTGATCATCGATTGATGTTTTTTTTTTTATTGCCCCTGCTTTTGCCAGGGTCTCGGAACATATGAGACAAACTGAAGAGTCCGTCCATTCTTGATTAAAAGCTTTTTGCTGTCTACCTTTCTCTACTTGGAGCATGCCACACTGCAGCCTACAGTTTAGGGCTGCAGTCTGAGCGTGGAAAGCAGCAGCCTACAATGTAAGAAGAGCAGTAAAGGAGGCAAAAAGGGACTATGGGAAGGAAGTGGAATTACATTTCGAGGAGGGCAATCCCAGAAGCATGTAGCAAGGTCTAAGAACTATGGCAGATTACAATCCCGTTCCCCCCTCCTTGTCAAGTGCTGTGTCTCTAGCAAGTGAGCTGAATGTTCAACTTTTATGCTCACTTGCAGCCAACAAGCAAAAACAGCTGAAGCAGAGGTTTAATGGATGGGTGGGTGCACCATTCACACCGTACCCCCTTTCTGAGCATGATGTCAGGAGGGCACCAAAAAAGCAGCAGTACCAGACGTTATCAGTGGACGGGTCCTCAAACTATATGCTGACCAACTAGCACCGGTGTTCACAATGATATTCAACTTGTCCCTGGCTCAGTCTGTCATACCCATGTGCTTTAAGGAGTCCACCATCATTCCTGTGCTGAAGAAAACAAGCCTAGTAGTCATTCAGTCTTCCTGAATGACTACCGCCCAGTGGCACTCAGTTCTGTAGTGATGAAGTGCTTTGAACAGCTGGTCAAGGATTACATCTGCTCCTCACTAACCAGCACACTGGACCCACTACAGTTTTCCTACCGTCCCAACTGATCAACGGAAGACGCATAGCACACAGCCCCCTGCTGTACTCCCTGTACACACGATTGTGTAGATAAATTTGACTCCAACACCATCATCAAGTTTGCTGACGACACAGCTGTGGTGGGCCTGATCACATATAATAATAAAAAAGCCTACAGACAGAGACTGTTTCACCTCAGACGCTTGAAGAAATTTTGAGTATCCTCTCAAATACTGAGGAATTTTTACTCCTGCACCATTGAGAGCGCCATGACGGAGAACTGGTATGGTATGGAAATAGCACCGAACAGGACTGCAAGGCCCTACAAAGAGTGGTTTGTTCAGCTGAACATACAATGGGTGGTGCTCTACCATGCCATAAAGAATATTTAGACCAGGCGCTGCAAGATTAAGACTAGGCGATTCATTAAGGATCCCAACCACCCGGATAACGGCCCTTTCTCCTTGTCGGGAGAAGGTACTAGATCCACCAGGCCAGCACTGAGCCCACCCCCAATCATACAGATATATTTATTACTATTCCTATTCTATTTAAACTCGTTTTAATGCACAAATTGAAGGAACTGGCAGAATTACAATTCACTGTGATTGTACCTTATATGATTACATGCGAGAAATTAACTTAATTGATTCATGGTTACCACTTAACACTAAGAGACATTTTTTATGAATTTCTTTTTGTTTTTAAATGCATCTACGTTAACAATCCTTCATATTTAAAACAGCATTTCATTCCATTTAGCACAACAAAGAAAGGGTGTTGACACATTCAACACCCTTTCTGATTTCTAAAGAAATTGGGGGACAAGTCTTTTGCTTGTTTACCTCATATGTACTTCCTTTTATTGATTTTATCTTTATGCTGTACCATCCTGTTTTTTCTCTCTACCTTTCTCTTGCTTATATGTTTCATTTCTCAATACTATATAATTTGTTTTGGTAGTTGCTAATTCATTTTATTTCTTGCCAGTTTTGTGCAGATGCCTATAATGATGCAGATGTAGTAGATGTTTCGGGGTTGTTGGAGAGCCCTGTATCCTGAAGCGTGTTTTTAATGTTATTTAATATTGTTTTATTTCTTAAATTTTTTGTCTTTATTGACTGTTAATGTCCATGATCCCCTTCAAAATGAGACGGCACATCTCAAGGGATTTATCCATACATTTTGAAATATGTCACCTAAATGAATTTTACACATCAAAGCAAAATAAAACACAGTCAAAGACACAATGGAACTTACTGTTTGTAGCTCATAGCCAAATCAGCAAAATATTTTCTTCTTTTACGGTACATGTTGTCTTTAAATCCCTGCAGAAACAATATACTCACAATCTCAGTTTACATTTTCATAATTTCCTTGTTATAAAAAGTAAAGAAAAGCCATTATTGCTGTCTTTCTTGCATTTTAGACACGAAGCAGAGATGTATGTAAACCACAGGCTATTCTAACAGCCTGTGTCTGCCCTACATACCGGATGATCTGCATCTAACTCAGAGCCATACATCAAAACCCTGTTCGCACACATATCCAAATCAGAGATCTTCTTTGGGAACCAGGGGACACCAGCCATATCTGAAATACAATTCAGGTTCAATTCAATCATTTTAAAGGTTCTTGTAACTCATTAAGTTTCTGCTTTTGCATGTAATCATGATTCAACAGTTACAAAACAGCCCTGTGAATTAGATTTGAATCATATACACACATATACATGGATAGAGAAATTCTCCTATCATACACCAGTTCAGTCAAAAGTAAAGTATCGCCTACCATCATCAGGTAGAGTGGAGTTGTCAAATGGAGTAATCTCAACGATATCAGTATGCTTCCTCAGCAGCTGAGTCAGCTCCTTGAGCTGTTGGTGGTCAGTGTCACAATCCACAAAGATCTCAAAGTCTGAGGTCCTTCGTTTGGACTTGCGAGACTCGATGTGAACGAGGTTGACATGTTTTTCCTGCACATACATAACATACAAGTTGAACATGTGGAACCACTTCCAAACACAACATTCAGAGATCCAAGATCCAACGTAATTTTGACAAAATATTCAGCAATTTGACTATTAATTTAAAGATCACAAAGCATAATGCATGCTTTTAAAACTTTAAATGAAACACCCACCTGGAAAAGTTTAAGGGCCTTGACGAGGCCACCAACTTCATTTTTCAGTGAGAATATGATCGTTGTAATGCCTTTCTCAGAGCTGGTGGGCCTTCCAGTGGAGATGCTCCTGTTGTCCTGGTTCTCATCAATTTTACTGAATGTAACCTTATTCATTTAGGTTAAAAAAAACAACAAAAAAAACCATTTATACATACTGTATGCATTAGTGATTTTCCTGTGGCCCTAAATAAATAAAACACTTATTGACCTACACATCCACTAAGCAGTAAGATAAAGGTAATGTAAATGTATGCTGGCCAAGAGAACTTAATGCACTGTGACTTAAACCTGCATTAACAGATTTTTTGCTACTCAGGGGGCAGCACAAACAAGCCGAGACTGTTGTTGCCCTGTTTATGGTCTATTTTTGGTCTAACCTCCTGTGATGGCCGTGGCCACACAATTGCAGGATTAAGAATTACCTGGCTGCTGAGTTCTCCTTCCTGGTCCAACAAAAGATGGGGCTGAGGGTGGAGCCTGATTTTATGCAGAGGCCCAACCCAAGGACCATACCATAGCTTGGGGGGGGGGGTAGTTATGGTTTGTCCTCCCCTGCATTTGTTTATTGGTATGACCAGTTTTTATATAGGTTCCCTCCGGTCTTATTCTGGGAGGACCATTAGTTTAGTTAACGTTTTGTTTGTTGTATTTTTCAGTAGTTATGTTTTGTTGACCTCTTTTAAAGGCCCTTTAACTCTTAATTCCATTCTCTTCAGTTATTTGTTTGTCGAGTCTTTTTGTTGAAAATAAACCAGGACAGGACTTTAAACCTGTGTTACCTTGTGCCTTGACTGCTTGGTCCGCGACACCTCCTGAGAGAAATATTTGGCAAAATGCTCCACTGTGTTCATAAACTAGTTAACTCTGCCGTTTGGTGTTGGGCAGGTAGTGTACAAAGCAGCTTTTACCGGACTGTACTTGCATCTAGCCATGTACAGTCATTTGGACTGAACTTGGATCAATGCAGACCTTGAATTGGAACAGTACTTGGTTGTGACTGATGACGTTACAGACATGAACACAGACTGAGGAAGGTCTTGTATCTTACGTTAAAGTTAACTGTGTGTATTTTGTCAGTTTATTTAAAGCCGCAACTAATCAAGCTCTGATACCAGATCAAATTACCGTTACCCTGGAAGTCCAGTACAGGAGTTGTAAAGCTTGAGGTGAATTCCTGGAGAAGTGAGCCCAGTAAGTAAAAAACTGAGCTCCCACACAGCTTTGAACAGTTCATCAGCTTGTTACAGCTGTCCATAAACAGGCCTCTACTCTTGGCCTCTGCCCCAGGTTCAGCCAAGCCCCCGGGAATGGAGCTGGGCTGTGAAGCAATTTTGGCAACTTCTGCGATCATCACATCACTGACCAGAAAAGCTTTTTTACACAATCATTGACAAACTTTTTTTTTTGAGTGTCACCAACCCCCTAAAAAGGACTATATTATCAGAATTTGATCCATTTGGTCCAATAACATTTGCAAAGTCTAGAAGAGCCATATAATTATCCAATTCAGTTGTGCAGGGAGCCAATGGGAAGTTGCCGGCTCAGAAATCTCTAGCGCGCATGCTCTATGGACCCAAAAACACAGAAGTGTGACAAACCCCGCAACGTGTACGTGAGCAACTTTCAGAGGAATCTCTTTGATGGCAGTATCCAGTCTTTTACATTTATTAATTTGCTATATGCACAAACAATAAGGCAAACATGTCTTGAAATACAGTACTGAAATACTGAGCACATAACAGACACACATTAAATTAAAATAAATAAAAAACTAAAAACAACAGTGTGATTGGAGGTCTTAAACAAGTTTTAGGTCCCTTGCCAATTGTAAATATCTTACTGTATTTTTCCTTTCTGTAAAGTTCAAAGCCACAATGAAGGAAAGGAGTTCTCTTTGGAAGATGAAGTTGTCCAGAGAAATCTTGTTTTATTTTGTTTTTTCCTAGTGAACTGAGCAGGTTGTTCTAATCAGATGGAGCTTAAAATTTTAAGGCGCAGTGCTCAATTTCTTCAGAAAGTCTAGGAACTCAGAAAAAAGAATTAAGTGCTGTTTTAAGTAAGAAGGATCGTTAAAGAAAATGCATTTAAAAATAAATTACAACCAGTGAAAATGTCTTCTAGATTGAGGTGTTAACCAATTTAGCAACTGATACATAACAGCGATGGGTTCTATAAGGACGCCTGAAAACAAATCTGCAGAGACTATTGTAAACTACATTGAAAGGATGATCACACTCAATAACCATAAAAGTACCAAAAAGCAGAGTATCCTGGTCGGCTGTTGGCCTACCACTTAAAACAACGAAACAGTATGAATCATATAGCAGGTATACAGCATTAAGAAATTATAATTTTACAATTATGTATTAGTAAAGTATATCAGTGCTCAAAATAAGGCACATGAAAATAGAAAATGATCATGCCCACTAGAATAAACTGCACGAACAAGACTATAAAAGCTAAAATAAACATACTAACAAACAAAAGCTTTCCAAATATAAACACATTTTCCAAATCTATTAGGTCACATCAAAACTGAGAGTGGTCCTTAAAGTGAATTAAAGAAGAAAAAATATTTAATGTCAGCAACTATGGCCCATGATCACCTACAAATTAAATACATAGTATTCTATTGTCATTTTATTGGTTTAACAATTTGTTTTGTTCAGAATCAGATTTGTTGCCAAATAGGTTTTCACATACAAGAAATTGGTGCATAAGTAAGTAGAGAAAAATAAAACATAATACAAATAAATAGAAAAATTTGCAATAAAATATGAAGAAATATTATAAAATAAGATATGTCCTATGGGTTATACATGCTTCTCTGTCATTCGATGACATCAGCACTTTCCTGTTAGGATCTGCTAGGGGGTGAATATATTTAGCAGGATGCGGGGTTGTGAGGTTGTAGACGTGGGACCCAAATGCAGACATCCTCAGTGGTTAGTGAGAAAACAAAGAGGTTTATTGAACCGAGTAAGGCAGGTAGAAAAGTCTATAAACACAAGCTGGTCCAAAGTACAAAAGTAACGCAACAAAAGGTGGTCCAAAACAAAGTGACAAAAACTTACTGAACAGGGAAAACATGGAACAAGGGACGAAAAACATGGAGCAGGGAAAACGTCCAACAGGAGGAAATGACCCAACAAGAAACAGAGGGAAAAGACAGGTATAAATAGAGACAGACTAACGAGGGGAACTGAAACCAGGTGAGTAACAAGACACAGGTGAAACATAATCAGTGAGAGACCAAAGGACAAAACACCCACACTGAACATGAAACAAGACCTTCAAAATAAAACCGGAACATAATACCATACCAAGACCAGAACAATGAAAAACTCAAAAGCCAAGACTAGAACGCAGGAACATAAAACAAGACTTTCAATAATACAAAGAAAAACCTTAAATCAAACATAACCAAAATCAAAACATTTCCAGACTCTCACCATCACATCGAAATTGTTACTATAAATTCCAGGAAACAACCAACATGAAACAGGATCGTTTCATGCCAAATATTAAAAGATTTTTGGTTTGCATGAGTGATTGTTTAGACGAAACACCAGATTATGTTGAAAATCAAGCATTTTTCAAGGAGTATATTCAAATTCAAGCATTTTCCAAACTTTCAAGACTTTGTATGAACCCTGATGATATGTAGGCTACGTCGAATCCGTGATTTGAACAGACATATTTTTCATAAGGATGATCTAGGACTTAAATGTAGTAAAAAATGAGCTCTTCTTTGGCTATATTATAAACAATGTTACGTTTTAAAAAAAAATCATTTCTGACTCCTCACTGCTTTAGTTTGTTGCTGCCTGGCGCTGAAATGCTGCTGGGAGGAGGGCTGCTCTGCCGGCCACACACCTGCCATGGCACAGCCAGGACATGTTTCTTGGAGACATTGTGCTTTTTTAACGTTTCAATTCAGAACATCGATGCTCCGACAGCAAAAGCACTGTTCAACACAATCTGTCTCGTTTATGCGCAAGGAATGTGGGAGGAGTACAGGATGCGGTCTCACACACACACACACACACACACACACACACACACACACACACACACAGACAGACATATGTGGCACATGTGCAAGATGTATATAAAATCCCTATACGCTGACAAAATGATGTACTGAAAATATGTTTTATTTGTTCAAAGGCAAATGTCTGCACACCCAGTTGACGTTTGTTAAAAAATATTTTTATAAATGATAAAAAAATCAGACCCTCTAAATTTCAGGTGCAGATAATGGTAGTTATGTGCATTGTATTGTATGTACATTGTTGTAAACAATACAGTTAATGACTGACAGGACGTTGCTGTTGATTGTTTTATTTATTGTTGTTACTTTTAATGAGGGAAAAGTGTATAACGTCAACATTTGCAGGACACTGGAAAAAACCAACCGGTCCTGGTTCTGCTCGAGGTTTCTGCCTGTTAAAAGGGAGTTTTTCCTTGCCACTGTTGCTTGTGCTTGCTCTTGGTGGGAATTGTTGGGTCTCTGTACACATGAGAAGTCGGTCTAAACCTGCTCTTTATGGAAAAGTGCCCTGAGATAACTTTGTTATGAAATGGCGCTATATAAATAAAACTGAATTGAATTGAAATATTTAGCCTAGCAAGAAAACATTAGAGCAAATATTAGAACAAACTAAATTACCTAGCTAGCACAACACCGTTACAACTAGTAATGTAAACACAGCGTATCATCATGCTCACCAGTTATCCCAAGTTCTGAGCTAGTTCTTCAGACGTTGTTCCTTCTGTTGGTGTCAAAATAGTAATAACAGGTTGTACAGCTACAGGTATCCCTGAATGAGTATAATCAGCCACTCTTCCATCTTCAATTTGGCTGACCTTTCAACCGGATGTTGTGACGTTCTTGGACGGAATGGGGTGAGGCAAGTCCTGCGGAGCTGATTCGTTAATTCTTGTCACACAACCTGCAGTGCTCTTGCTGCATTCGAAAATCTCGAGCCCGAACAAGCAGGCACGTCGCAACGAATGCGCACCTGCAACGCCGTCGCTTTTGGTTCTGAGTGTGCACGTCGCTCGTCTCCATTGAAAATAATGAATTTGTGCATGCAACATCTGAACACAGAACACTATGGCAGCCAGCTACTGTCAATCAAACACAGACACCGACACGCCCCTCCAGCCGGCTGAGACAAAAATAAGCATTTCTGATATTTCCCCAAAGACCTTTTTTCTTCCTTTTCATAATAAAAAACTAACAATACATTCAAAAACATGATGACATTATTTTTGACTACAAAAAAAAAAAATCACAATGTGATTTTAGTTGGACTTTAAACAATGTTTCACTAAGCTTATACCAATCACAAATAATTTGACAGTTTTGATGGGCCACCACACAGCCACATCAGCTCTAGTGGTCAAACAACTTTCCAATCAAGAGGTTACCTCAAAGTAATATCTACTTACAACTGCTACAAAAAAGCCCACTCTTCTTTTAGGCACAGAACACAAGCATCATTAGTGCTACTTACTTCATTGTTGAGCTGCTTCTCCCCATAAACACAGTTTACAGAGTCAAAAGACGTTCCTCTGCGTGGCCCCTGTTCATCTGACTTTTTGGCATACATGTTGCTCAGTAAAGTCGTTTGTTCTGCACTAGATACAGCTTAGCTTGAAACTAGATGAAAGTGAGTTCTCCGACAGGAAGACAGCCTCTCTCAGCAGCAGAAGCAAAATGCTGTGGTATTTATGAAGCTGGAGTAGAGGGGCGGGTGCATGGAGAGGGGGAGCAGCCATTTCTTTCAGGGAGATTAGAAAGGGTCACGATTAACAAAAGATTCGAGCAGATTTACTTCACTCCTGCAGGGTCATCCACTGATCGCGATGACTCCATTGAAATTAACTGATTTCGACACACAACTTTGGTGCCCCAGGATTCCAGGGATTTGAAACATTCGGGGTCCAAAAGTCACACAGGGAATGAATAAATAAATGAAAAAATATAAGAAAATACTAAAAATTACTATTTTGTCTGTATTTATTGATTCTTTATATATTAGTTTATATATTAATTTCTACATTTATTAATTTAGATTTTAATTTTTCACATGTAATTATATATTTATTTCTCAAATATTGATTTATATATTTACTGGATATATTTAGGATATGACCTTGTGTAATGTGTACAATGCAGATCATTGACATTAGGTCTGGCAATATGAGTAATTTTGTACTGCTAAACCTAGTCCACACATGCGAAATCAAATTATATTGGTGGGATGTCTAACGGCCGGGCCACACTGCCAACCTGAGCAGTGCGTCACGGCTACCTCGCTAAACTGCTGCGGCTCACACACGTGTGGTGTCCACACAAGGAGCGTTCCTGTTGCGACGCTGCTGCTGCCAGCCCGATCTTTCTACATTGAGTTTGCCTTTGATAATGGCCATCAATAAAAGAATTAATAATTTCATTTCATGGTACATTTAATTTATATTTAGTTTAGACAGAAAAAAGGTTAAGAGGCTTGTGCTCAATTGTTGGGCGAGCGAGAGAGAGAGAAAAAAAAGTTGATCCTAGAAGTGGAGAAGCACCGGGAGTTGTATGATCCGCAGCACATACCAGCAAAAAATATCAGCCCTAGAAAAGAGCAGAGGAGCAGGATCGCTTGTTGACCGGTGCAAAGAAATGTGCTTCTGGTCTGAACAGCCACGCTGTTTGAATGTGATCCAAATCTTACCCTATCATTATCCAAGTGATCATTTCGCAGATAAACCTAGTAAGCCCGCCCCCTAAAAACCAGTAGGGTTCGTACAGCTTTACTGTAAAAGTCAAGCACTTTCAAGGTACCTAAACCAAAAATGTCCAGACTCTCAAAGCCTTTATCATCACATCTAAATTGTAACTATAAATGAAAGGAGACAACAAACAAATACGGCGACAGGATTGTTTCATTTCAAACATTAAAAAATTTTAGGTTTACATGAGTGACTGTAGATGGAACACCAGATTATGTTGAAAATCAAGCATTTTTCAAGGAGTATATTCGAATTCAAGCATGTTTCTAACCTTGAAAACATAACGGTTAAAATTAAGCATTTTCCACACTTTCAAGACTTTGTANGAACCCTGTTAATTTTGGGGGAGTTACTTTCTGTGCATCTTTAAAGATACATCCTGTTAATTAGTGAGCTTTAGACATGCTGGTAGGCACATTTTTTTAACTTTGAAGGGGGGCAGGTTAGCTGTTTCCCCCTGCTTCCAGTCTTTATGCTAAGCTAAGCTAATAGCCCCCTGGCTCTTGCTCCGTACTCGATGCACAGATGCGAGAGTGGTATTAATATTCTCATCTAAAGACAGATAATTTTTAATATGTCTAGAGATGAAAAGGATAAGATGCTTGAAATAAGAAAATTCTGACTTCAACAAAGCAGTTTTTCAACTTGTCAGTGTTGATAAAACAGCTTTATAATTCTATTAATTCTAGTTTCAAGCATTAAATTACTCAGAACCAGTAATAAAATCTCAGTAACAAGTTATAGTATCTTAGTATCTTTTCTAGTAATTGAAGACTAAAAATCTTGTAAAAAAACCTAATAAAAAACCTAATAAACAAACTGAAATCACCGCGGTGGAGACAGCCGGCGACGTGCAGATGGTCGGTGAGTTGGGTGAGTGTCAGGGCCCAATGTTGTCTGCATCTCCCTGTCTCCCTGAATCGACATGAGACAAAGTTACTAGGTAACTACCAGCAGCAGTCAATCATAATAATGCGATGACACAACAGCAAATCAAAAGGAAGCATAAACTTTTAAATTGTGCAATCATTAAGTGCAAAAGGTGGAACTTCTTCCAATCTGGTAAATAAATGATGAGCTGTCATCAGTCCTTAGTTGTGATATCGGTGTACCTCAGGGATCAATTTTGGGGCCCCTGTTGTTTAGCCTTTCATAAATGATCTTCCCACTTTATGCAATGAGTCTGAGATTCCAATGTACGCAGATGATACTGTCATTTATGTACATGCAACGACCAAACAGCAAGTTGCATGTAAACTCACAGCAGTGATGGCCTGTGTCACACACTGGCTAATAAAAAGCAAATTAAGATGGTAACAAATGTTGTAAAGTTCAACTTGTCAAACTACTAAGGCAGCAACACTATATTTCAATGCCATGATCACGTCATATTTGACATACTGTTTAACTAGCTGGGCACAAGCCTCCTGTACAACACTCAAACCTGTACAGTCTGTATATCACCAGGCTCGTGCTTGACAGGAAGCCAAACACCCATCACCATTGTTACTGCCTAAGAAATCATAATTTACTGAGCTGGACAATCTTATTCAATTTACATACGCTTGTCTTGTCTATAAGATTCTGCATGGCTTGGCTCCTCCCCCCCTTAGTGCTTTTATAAAGCAGAAAACAACTGATGATAGACAAACTAGGTCTGTGGCAAGAGGGGATTGTATAATATCTGAGCTATTATTATTATTAATTAATAATGAGGAGGGTTGCCTTCAGACAGTCAGTTTTTTCAGTGAGAGCAGCTCACACATGGAACAGTCTGCCAATACTTATCAGAGGCTGACGCATATCGTTCATTTAAAATTCATTTAAAATCATGGTTAAAAGACAATCAAGTGTGTGACCATACTCTGTAACAAATTCAAATAACCTAATAATGAAGTGTGCTCTGCTATATAAACAGTACTGCTGTCCTGTTTTAATCCTGTTTTAATGTATTTTGTGTGTCTGTTGTAGCTGTCATTACACCTGCCCAGGCACTGCAGTTGAAAATTAGCTAGATGGCTAAACTGGCACATGTCTCTTGTGCACTGTCCCTGTAACTTTAAACTGCATAAATCAAATCTCCTTTCTGGTAGCCAGCGTAGACTGATCCGTGGCCTATCTCACTGAGTGGGTTAAGCTGCTGGAATATAGCTGCCTTTTGTTCCGAGTTGCGTCAGGAGCTTGGACCCAGTATACCTGCTTGCAGGTCTAGTTCTTTTAAAGTTTTTGCTTGGTTGACTCACTACAAGTGTGTTTTTCCATGTTGAAGTCGCAGTTGACACAAATGCATTACTTCATTTCCACTCAGCAAATTATTTAATTGGCTACTTACATCAATCTTACATAAATTTATATTTTTTTTTTTATTTACATGAAAGCCTACTCCCATATAAACTGAGTCCTTATACAAATATTTCTACTCACCTAAAATAAACCTTAAGGCCCACCTTCACTCCAGGGCCCTGGGCATATGCCCACTTTGCCCATGCAGTAATCCATCTTTGATGAGTAATTGTAATTATAGCAAGAGACAGGAAGTTGCTGTTATCTGGTTCTTTAATTTTGTCTGAAACATTAGCCTGTGTCTCTAAGAGGCTCCATATGAGACCTGGCATACTTAAACACATTTACGGCCGGATCTGACCTTCAACAACCCTCTGAGAAGAAAATCACTGATACAGGTTCACTAGTAACAAGTTATCTGCAGCCAGAATTGTTTGAGAGGTAAATCTGACCTTGGTGTAGCTCTGCTCCTTTGAGTAGCTTAATGAAAACCAATTGAGTGTGATCCATCTGCTCTCTGTATAATACAATTAGAGAGCCCAGGCCTCTAATTGTTGTATAACAATTGTATAACAGGGCACATCAACTTCTGTGTGGATAATGTTGTTCTGACAGAGAATGTGCGCTGTTTCCCAAACAGCAAACCATGGATCACCAGAGACATCATGCTCCTGTTGGATGAGAAGAAGAGGGCCTTCAGAGACAGGGACAGGGAGGAGATGAAACGGGTCCAGAGAGAACTTAAGGTGAGGATTCAGCAGAGCAAGGACAGCTACAGGAGGATGCTGGAACAAAAACTCCAGTGGAACAATGCGAAGGATGTGTGGAGTGGCATGAGGAGTTATCACTGGCTAAAAGCAGACTAGTAGCCAGGTAGCAGGGGGGACCTGGACTGGGTAATACAAGGAACGTACTGTATTTTGCAATATGTGTCCTATAAACAAATATAATTTCCCCACTGCTACTCTTCACACATTTTCATCAATAGGGCCCCATTGTATGTGTTTGAAGTGCTGGCTAGGGGCTGATGAGATCAGAAGGTGAAGTGAATAGTCAAATAACCTACTTTTATGATAAGACAACAGTCTTTGGTACATATAAATGACATTTTTTGGTGATTGGTCTCCTTACTTTAATAATGACAGACATATACATACATACCTTTTGGATTTTTAATTTCCTATTCAATTTCCGCCTACAATTCATGTGTGTTTAAGTGTATACATTTCAAAGATATTGATGAAATCTTTATTGTGTTTAATAACTGTCTGTGAACATCCAGTCCACATTTGGTGACATTTTGATCATCATTTCCAGAAATACATGTGATAAGGCAGACGCTGTCCCTTTTGGAGAAGCCAAAATTTTCACCATTTTCGGTTTTGGGGAGGATCCAAACATCCACCAAATAAACTAATTT
>LKNJ01007538.1:659-24132 GCA_002120245.1 Maccullochella peelii | reverse complement strand
TGTCTTTCTAGGGCCGGCCTTCAATCACATCCAGCTGCGAGGCAACTACACTATGTGCAAACACACATTATCACATACAACAATTTCAATAAAAGCATTCAATCATTCTAGTTTGTGTGTATTTCTTTTACCAGTGCTGCATCCACATTGTGCTACCGACACTAGTAATGAAGAGGACCTTCATTACACCCTGCCTCAGCATTTGCCACAAACAAAGCAACACTGTCTGACTATGCACTTTGATGGCTAGTCAAATATGTGGAAACACACATTGCTGTTAGATTATTATGTAACATGAACGCTGTATTTCTACCTGGTCATCAAAAATGCCATAATAACTTTCCAGAGATGTAAAATCTATTACTGAAACTGGAGTTCCTGGGTTAGTTTCCCTGCCCACATATCAAATCATATTCCAGCATCGGAAAATACTGAATGGTTGAACTGAAAATGATGAATGGATGAAGAGAAAGTGGCACCCATGAGTCTCTGGCCACTTAGCAAGCAATCTTACACGCTTACTAAACTAGTGAACTTGCTAGCAAGTAACATTAGGGATCCCATTTTCCGAGCCTACAATGGTGGATTATATATGGGCAAAATTAAATTCTAAAAATTCCACCCTTTCATTTCTCCATCCGTCTGTCCCACTTATCCTGTTCAGGGACAGGGTTTTGCTACCCGGCCTGACCCAACCAGGCTTTGGACTTTGAGTTTAGGTTTGATTATTTTCAACATATAGACATTTCTCTCCCAATTTCTCTCTCTCTCACTGTGCCAATGGTCTGTGTCAATGCAGGTCATGCAAGTAGTAGGAATATAGCCACTGTGTAGCATTAGTTTAGGTAGCTTACAGTCAGCAAGAGATAAAATAAACAGGTGTGAAATTTGGCAGTACCAGTTGATTTGGGTTCAGGTTCAGGTTTAGACCTGTGCAGAATTCTGGGATACAAGAACCTAACAAAGCATGCATTCAGCAAGACGGAAAGAATACATCCGAGTGAAATGCCAACAAGCCACAACGTTAGAGAGAGCAAAGCATCATGGTCTGAAGCAGTGCTTCACACTAAATAAGAGTTTATGAATGCAGCCACTGTGAGCTGTTAAATGAGACGTGATGTAAGAAGGGAGATGAGCCTGCAGTCGATACCCAACCTGTCTCTTGTCATGGCTCTCCCTGCAGCCCCACAACAATCACTTATTAGTCCCCCTCATCACTGTGGAGACTGACAGATACAATACAGGCTATTTGTTGACAGGGTTATGCACTTACTGATGGCCCAGACAGCTGGCAGGAGGAAAGACTGGCTGTCAGCTAGCAGCTGAAGCACATAGATGAGAAGCAACCTTCACAGAGCTTAGATAAATTAATCAGTGAGATGAAACACTGCACTCATCAATCACTGATATCATCTGATGTCCAACACTGTAATCAATTATAGTGAAAAACAGCCACCTCCTCATTCACTGTAGGACTTTTTGTTGTGATTATGCAATAATGGGACCAACATAGATTGCCGTTAAATATGCATGATGATTTTGTAAATAGTTACTGCCAAGTATGTAACAATGTTTTTTATTTTTCATTACATTGATGAAACAGCCTCTATTTGTTAAATCATTGTTTGTGTATTCAAATTCTGACTGCATGTCATGGATTCCTGTGAGAGAAATTAATTAAAGGAAAGATTTATAAAGTATTATAACTCACAAATACACACAAACACAGATGAACTGAAGTCCGTCCTCCCCTGTTGACACCACACGCACATGCACACAGGTCCGTGCAGCGTTCATTTTGGCATTTTGATAAAGTTTTAGTCCTTTCACAAAACTGTGTATTAGTTGGACTTTAGTCATTTAATAATTGTTCATTTTAGACAATCTAGTTTTCATCAGTGACACATTTGATTAAAATGTTGGATAACATTAAAGCAATGAAATTAATTTAGCAAACATTTAAAGGAAGATTTAGATCATTACAGCCTGCATTAATCCTGCACTAATTCCCATCTATACTCAAGAGAGAGAGCCAAATGAAAGAACACTAACTGAGAGTAACATTAGCATAATGTTATGTTAACGTTAGCTCACCTCTTGTACATGTTGGCGTACCGGCCTGCCTTTTTTAAGGTTTGTTTAGCTGTTTGTTGTCAAATTTTGCATTAAAACAGTAAAATAATTCATGATTTGGAACAGCCAACATTAACATTAACTTACTTTGTAGTTGTTAGCATGATGGCCTGCATTTGTGCATGTCGTGGTTTGTTCTGGATTTTTGAATTTTTTTTTTTTTTTTGCCACGTCTTGTCTAATTTTCAGTGGGATTGTATGATGATTGATTGATGACTGTACTCCATAAATCTGGTAGTTAGGTAACGTTATTGGCAAAGACTGAATGTTACTGAATGCAACAGGTCAAGCGGTTGAACCAGCTTCTGAAGAAGATATGTTTGGGCGATGGAGAATGTTTTACTAATCCAGAGCTACAATGTATAACTCTGCTTGTGCATGCAGGCCATTTCCATTCACATGGAATCAGGCAGACGGCAAACCAGATATCATTTTAGTGGACGAGAGCAGGATGGTAAAATTAGGTGAGGCCGGCAGAGAACAACAGTAACAGAAGACGGCATTGCCATCCAAAGTTAATATTTTAACTTTCTGCCGTCCTTCGCGACGGAATTTGTCAGACAAACAAGGGATACACCAAGTGCAGTTCTCCTTTTACTATCCATGTAGGAAATGAATGACCTCACATTTTGGAGAGAATTTAACATTAATTTTAAATTTGCAATAGAATATTAAGGGAAAGCTGCATTTTATAGCTACATGCATAACTAGAATAGTTACATAAGATAATATTATTAATATCTAAATAATATATTTTATTCCATTCTTTGTAAACAGTACGACGTCACCATAGCAACATATTGTCATGCGTATTTCGTTTTGCAGTCCTGCCATTCCGTCAGACTGTTTGGTTGTCTTTCCCATACCTTGCAGAAGCTGTCTACCGTCTGCCTGACTCCATGTGAATGCAGCATTACACTTCCTCATAGTTTTAGTTGACAAATGTAATGGTGACAAGCAAAAAGCTTAAGGAAAAAGAAAAAAAACTGAAAGATTATACTGTCAAAATGGAAAAAGCAAGCCAAGAGGCCTCATTAATCTGTCAGTATGAGATGGTCACCATCAAAGTGCAACAAAGTAAGTAAGAAAATGTCGTACTGAGAAAAGTTTGGAGGAACAAACAGAACTATGTTTTTTCAGTACAACATGAGTCAATTTCCTGCAGATCTCGAGGATGGAAAGAGATGGCTCGGGTGAATAATTTATGTCCTTCTAAAAGCCATCTCTCAGCCAATTACTGCCAGAGCAGCCCAATTTCCTCGAGGGCCAGTGTGCTGTCGACCCAAAACCTCTTCAGTCCTAAACTTTTGTGAAACACTGCACAGCAAGGCCACCAACAACATATGGAAAGGTGGGGAAATGGCAGTGGGGCCTCACGGGGCCAGTGAACCCAATGTAGACAGTGGGCTACAGACAGTACAGATTTTTCTTCAGTCTTCTTCAGTGATGCATTTGCACTGCTGCTATATTGACAGTTGTGTTAAATGTGGGTGCTGTGATATAGAGTATGAAGGGAAGGGCAGAGAGTTAGCCTGTTTGTGTGGTACACAACAGTGGGTGAGAAGAGTGATCACAGCTAAAGCTAAAAGTGGTTGCTGTCACTGTTTTCACATGTATAGTCTACTCTACTACTCTATAGGCTACTCAAAAGCAGGAGTTGCGTTACACTCAGCTACAATAGCTTGAGTGAAATTAGCAAAGCCAAGTGACTCCGAAAGAGGAAGCTCACTGCCGAAGCATTCCTCCTGAGAACTCTGCCCACGACCTGAAGCAAGCTGGAAAATGAACACCTGTCACACAATTACAGAGTGACAAAAAATTCAAACTAATCTTAACTCAAGGTCCATTTACAACCTTTTTTCTGGAGATTCTGTGCTATCAAGTGACCTCATTTCCATTCTAAGGTCTGAACCAACTCCACGATAAGTGAGCAAACTCCATTTGCTGATAAAGACCTTGAAATGTGGTTGATATCTCTGGAAAAAAACTAGCAAGCGAACCTTGAGTTAAGATTATGCAGATATATGTAAAGGATGTTGTTGGGGATTTTATACACTGCCAAACTCGTGGGATAACTGGGGTTTTCAGTTATCAGTCATTATCTGGTCCTGGTTGGGATGAGCAGTGACTGTCAGTAGATTTCAGAAGTCTGAATTTTCTGGGAATGTCAGGCCCTAACTATGCGTGGGAAACAAACCCTGCTCTCTGGTGTTAACTTCCTGTACCTGCCTATTACTGTAAACATCTTTTGTAAAAGTCCTTTCATTATATAGCACATTTCCAAAAATCAACTGAAGCCATCGGCATTATCTCCATCTCAGCAACACTTTCTCCAAAACAGAAAACAGGGTTATTTTCTGATAGAGCTGACAAGCTGCTGTTAAAAATGAAATGAAATAAAGGAAGATGGAAGCCTTTCTGCTGACTCCATGATAGACTGGTATTACTGAAAGGGTAAAATCAAAATGTTCCTGTGGCAGAAAAGCTGTTGATTACATTTTGTGGCAGGCCTTTTAATTACAGCTCCCTATTTTCTATAATTATGGTGTAATTAGACAGCAACAATACAGTATATTATAACAAATTACAAGTCAGTGAAGCAACCAATGCTGCATGGAGGAAGAAAAAAAAAGATGACTTTTTTCTCTCTATTGTTGATTTCTAAAATCTCTCAAATTTGCTTCCTGGCAGCAAAACCTTAGTGTTACATCTCAATATGTGTAACGCACACCATCACCAAGACGGGAGCTCACATGTCACCACACTGTGTTTCACTATGCCAAAGGCCACAGACAAACTGGAGCTTTTAAGGTGACACTTCCTGACAGGACATCTGCTCACAGACCACCTTCATAAACACTGTTAAATATGAACACTGCTGATCTGTCATGTCTCCAGGCTGCGTGGCTAGAGAGTCACATTCCCTCACGCCTTCACTACCGGAGACAAAACTGTCAACAGACCTGACTCTGGAGGACTGAAGTGGATGGGTTTGGACTGATGAATGGGTGTGGAGGATCAGCATGAAACCAACCAGAAAAGATTTTGATTTAGTCTGTAGTTTGACAGAGGTGAACTGGTGCAATAGAAGTGTAATGAAATGGCAGGATGTGGGTGTTACAGATATTCTGCTGACAGTTTGCATTTATCCTAATAGCTTCAGGTAATTTAGTCTATGGTCAATAGTTACTTCATAACACATTTTACTATGGCCAAAATAAAATTTAAAAATCAATATTTAAATCATGCTTAGGTTTGCGTTAGCATTTGTTGACAATTGAGGAACTAAAAGCAATAAGACTAGCTAGAGAAGCATTTCACTCTTTTACAGACTTAATAACTAAGGGAAGGTATCAATAAGCAAAGTGTTAGCACCCATTTAAAAAGAATTACGCAAGACTTGACTGTAGGAGGAGGTGTGATAAGTGTCTTTAAAAAAGTCACTTTTCCAGGCAAATTTTATGAAAATGACATAAAATTATGTTTATAACAATATATGTTTCATAAATGCTTTTTAAGCTACAGGTGAGCAAAGAAAAGGCACAAAAGAATAGTAAAAATCCATCAACCAAACAATAATATTGCTATTTTTGTGATTTCCAATATCTACTGCAGAATCAGTTGTGCAATAACAACCACCTGAAGCTAAGAGTTTATAATTTTTTTAGATTCTAGATTACATTTATTGTGCATCTCGTGTATACTTTTAGATTTTATTAATATGTCACTTTGCATATGAATATACTACTTTATTTATTATACATTTTGCAAATGCGTTAATGTGAACTGGAACATACATCAGTATTGTATAACCAAAGAATTTATAGCCTAGATGGTCTTTTATACAAGGACACAACACTCAACAGGAAAAGGCATCCAAAACTAAAACTGCAAACAATGGACAGAAATGCCATTAAAAAGTCAAGAAAAGCCCTTACTTATTCCTGACTGCACTGATCCCTCCTGTTACGAACTGTTAGAACTTGAGTTTACATGATCCCTGTCTTGATCCATTTTGAGTTCCACATATTGATCCCCTGGACAGAGAATCAGTGAGTCTGCCCAAATGTTTGATGTTTGTATGATGTTTATTTAAAGCGCTTCAAAATTTGCCATGGATGCACCCTGTGTTACTGAACCGTATTATGTCTAACCTTGAGAGGCTTTATTGTAGAAGCTGCTTGTGACCAGAAAGTTACACAATGATGTGCATGTGAAAGGATCATGGAGCACAGTCTCTGATAAGTCTAAATGTCTGAAACAGTATTACCAGATTCAACATCTTAGTGTGGACATAGTCTTCTTTTTAAGGTAAACAGACTTTTACTATGAATGCAAAGAAAATCCTGCACATCAACTGTTAATTTGATCAAGCTCAACTCAATTTCAAAAGGTTATTTCCTTTTCAAAAGCAAGTTTTGTATGTGAAAAGAAATTCAATTTGATCAAACTCTATTTTTGAAACAGAGTGTAGTTCCATATTATGAGATACAATTCAACTCAATTTTATTTATATAGTGTCAACACATAACAGAAGCTATCTCAGGTAAATTCAGGTTTACAAAATTCAAATTCAATACCTGCCAGCAGCACAAATATCTGCTCATACCCAGCAGTATCAGTGAGTCACTCATCATTTCCCTCTGTATCAGCCATCAGCATACTAATGTATGTGTAGACAGACAGGCTGGCTAGGAGGAGGACGGCCCCCTCAGCTCTGTCTGATGATAAATAATCCCCCTTGGTGTATGAATGATGACACATATTCAAAGAATCCCAGCCCTCCCCTGCTCTCAATTTTATTGTCCCATTCAGCCTGGCTTAGTGAAATGAAGGCAAAGAGCGGTTTTCTTAGACCATAGTTTCTGTCATAACAGCCAGTCAGGTGGAGCCCCCCCCCCCGCTGCATTCAGCAGGTTTGTCGGGACTCATCCTTGGCTGGTGTTGTGAAGCTGCTCTGGAGGTCCGCAGGCTGCATTTTTGTACCTCCGGTCACTGCTTCTACAACATGACAGTAGAAAGCTTTAATAAGAGTTTCATCTGTTTCATCATTCATGCTCTTAGGGTTCAGTCACACCAGCATTTATGGTAGCAACATTTCAAACCCTACTGCCAGACAAGAACCTGATAGTGGATGCTTTTGCAAAACCCCAATATTTTTTATTCTGCCTTTCTGTGCATGCCAACTGCAGAAAGTTTGGGGTTGGGGAATGATAGTGGTTGTGGCAAATAAACTATGGATAAGGTTAGTGTTAGTGTTAGGCAACTCAAACAGCCGGTTAAAGAAATAGTTCCACATTTTGGAATATACGCTTATTTGCTTTCGGGCAGAGAGATACATGAGAAGATCAACTCACTCTCATGTCTGTCTGATAAATATAAGGCTACATTCATCAGCTGGTTAGCTTAGCTTAGCATAAAGACTGGAAACAGGAGGGAGCTAGCCTGACTCTGTCAAAAAGATAACAAAATACACCTACTGTACCAACACCTCTAAAGTTCACTTATTAAACACTATATCTCATTGTTTAATCTGTACAAAAAACTGAGTAAAAACAACAGTGTGGCAGTTATGTGACTAAATATAGATACTGGGCTGAAATCTCACACCAAAACCAATGTATGTCAGTGTAACGGCTGCAATCAGATGATTCACTCATGGAATCAAAGTAAATTTGCCCTGAGCTTTTGCCAGTTCAACTTTGACACACAAATTTGTACGACTGACAAATTGCAAACTGTCATGAAAGTGCTTACCTTTGAGCAAACAGAGATCCAAAAGGTCCTAAATGGTGGAATCTCTGCTGAATGAGATGCAACGCCAGCAGAGCTGACCTCTTCGGGTCCATTTTTCCATAACTAGCTACAACATCTTGCTGTGCCACTTTTCTGGTGTGACCGAGCACACTTTATGTTAATGTGCCACCAGAGGCAATAGCTGGTAATTTGTGTTTGATTGAAAAAAATGTGTGCGTAGAAATCCAATTTGTGCCACGACATACAGAGTGACTTCTTGTTCAAGAAATGGTTTTCATCACAGTTGACTGACACAATGCTAAAAATGACAAGGGTGCAGCAGCTCTTTGAAAGAACCTGAAGTTCATTATGAATCACATAGGCTTTACAAAACCCTGAACAATCCCTTTAGGGATTTTCTTTGCAGCTGCTGAATCAGAGAGGCCCCTTGATGAGCAGCAGACTCTGAGAAAATGCTGCAGGGAGCCTGTAACTGGCCTCTAAGGCTGCATATCACTGACTGCTTCACAGCAAAGGAGAATTCCTTCAGGCTGATACAATAAAAGGAACCTCAAAGCAGAATATTTACATCTCTTATTTATGATAAGCTATGGATCGCTTCCTATTGCAAACACATTTCTAACATTATCTAAAGAACTAAAGAAACACTGAAAATATAATAACAAGGCAGAGAAAAAAACTAATTCAATTTAAAATGTCGCAATGTCATTCCACAAAGAACGTGACATGTGAGGGATTATGTTCCACACAGAGTCCAGTTATGGATGACACAATAAATAACGGAGGCAGGGAAATAAAATGGTAATAAATTCCATCTATTTTGAACTCTGCTTCTGACGCTTGTGGTAGAGGGAAGGGTCTTTGAATTCCTACATCAAACAGGGAAGGAGGACAGTGAAATGCTCTCTTCATAAGGCAACCAAATTACCAGTGTTAATGCAACTTCAGCTTGATCTCCATCCAGAGGTGGTCAAAGGGTTCACATAGACATCAGACATCCGAATGTACATACATTCATGCACGTGTGTAAGCATATATTTTCCTTGTATGTCTGTGGTAGTGGTTTTGTGTCTCTGTGAAAACAAGACACCTCTCTAAGCTCCTTGTGAAGTATTCATTAGAAAGACAAGAGCACACAGAGCCTCAATGCTATTCAATTTATACATGCAACCTCACACAATAACCTGGCAAACAAGCTCAAATCTGTAGCGCAAACTACACAAAGGTGGGATTAGCTCCATTAGCACAGGAATCTCAGAGGCAATTAACCTTACATGAGCAAAGCCCTTTCTCAGATTCCAGCATGTGGCGCCAAGCGGCAGAGCAGAAGGAGAATGGGGAGGCTGAGTGACGGAGGAGGAGTACTCTCAATGCTGGGGTCAAAAGCAACATGTGATTGGGTATAGAAAGCAGTGATGAGGTGATGACCTATTCCAACAGCTAACACTGGCCCGAGTGGGAGAGGGAAGTTTACTTTTCCTCTGCCCACCCTCTCCCACTGCTCCATGCATTAATTTCCAATGCTTTCTCTTTGTTTCTTTAAAACTCTACCACTGAGGGCATGTCCACACTAGATCATGCCTATACATCTCAAAGGTTTTCCAATCACAATTAAACTTTTAAAATGATCTGAATATCAACACTGAAATGCCAAAACAATAGCACATAAAGTTGCATCGGCACCACTGATCTGGCAAGAATAGGGTTTGTTGGATCAACTTCTTCAGAATACAGTAAAGTTTCATTCTGTCCAAATCTCTATGTTTTCCTCCATCCAGCTGTTTGTTACATCCATGTCTTTTTTTCCCCACATGTAGTCACAAATTTGACAAATAATTTAACAAGGTGATACCTATCCTTGTGATTCTTGTCATATCTCATTTTAGTTTAATTCATTCAGGTTTAATTAGCAGTTTCCATAAGGAAAATGCTGAGATAAAAACATTAAAAGGTAGATCTCCAGTCAGCTTTAGGGAAATTAGATCCAACTGTCCAACTCTACTATTAATGTTATAATTCATCCGATAACACAGTAGAGCAGTTGTCTGCTGTTAGACTGCACCAGTGTAAAATACTGATGGGTCATAAATACTTAGACTGCTGCGTTCAATGTGCTGTCTGACAACAAACACACAAAACATATTAAAGACAACACTTACTGTACAATACTGTACAAAAGAAGCAATCACCAAGAAAGTTGGAAGCAAAAGAAAACTGGCTTCTTAAATTTCTGTTAAGCAGGAATACTTTGGTAGCGCAGCTTTGACATCCTTGTCCAGATTACAGTGTGGGAGTTCAGTGGTGACAGTAACAGTGAAAATGTGGACCAAAATCAATGGATTCAGAGAGGCAAAGTTAATTAGGGCCCTACTGAAACTGAAAGAATTATTATTATTTGCCACAATGAATCGCAATTTTGAGGGGCTAAAACTGCTCAAAAACTCACGAAACTTTGCACAAAAAACAGAAGTGGTGAAAATTTACGTATTTTATGGGTCTCGCGCGTGGGTGTGGCAAAATGGCTGCAGCACGTTTCACCTAGAAAGACAGATGTTTTATATCGAGACCTACAAAAAAGTCTACTGGATCTATACCTTAAACCCAACAGCCATTTTGAATATTCTGGCCATTTTTGTCACATTTTGCATTTCTATGAAAGCTATCTCCTCCTAGAGAATTTATCGGATCGACTTCAAATTTGGCAAATACCATCTCAAGGCCTTTGTGATGTTAAGTTATCAAAACTTTGATTTTTCGTCGAACGGCGTGGCCGTGATGTGACTGCCGTTTTCAGTGTGTCGCTGCCAAACAGGAAGTGCTTATTAAATGGACTTTACATTCTCCAATCTGCTCCAAACTTCCCATGTGTCATGACAACACCGGGCTGAAGGCATCTATATGCCAATATTCAGTCATAGTCATAGCGCCACCTGTTGACCTCAGGAAGTGACGCTTTATATAGTCTGACATAGTGCTCCTAGTGGGTTGAGCAGAACAACCTCAAACTTGGCCAGTTAAGCCTTAACAAGTTCATGATGTTTTACAGTGTATATTATGAGTCTTCACTGAAGGGCGTGGCCACTGCAGCGTGGCGAATTTCGATGTCTCATCATAAAGAAAGAAACTGTTGTAACTTGGCTCCATCAAATCTGATCTTTTCCTGATTTCACACATTTCATAAGATTGCTGGCCTGAATACACCTAGGGGTCAATATTTCATCAAAGTCATAGCGCCACCCGGTGACAACAGGAAGTTTCTCGTCCATATACTTTGATACATTATTCCTTGCAGGTTAACCAGATCTACCTCAAATTTGGTCAGCAATGCCATAAGCACTTGTTGATGCTTCACTGTGACAATTGTGAGTTTTCATCAAACGGCGTTGCCATGACAATGCATTCTTCAATGAAACAGGAAGCAGTTTTTTAGGGGCCAGGGATGCTTGAACACTCATGAAACTTGCCACACACGTCACAACGGACTAATTTAGTTGTCTGATATGTGTTTTGGAAATGGGTGTGGCTAAATGGCTGCGTTTCACCATCAAACAGGAAGTGCTTTTTAAATGGACTTTAAATTGTCCAATCTGCTCCAAACCTCCCATGTTTCATGAGAATACCGGCCTGAAGGCATCTATATGCCAAAATTCACTCATAGTCATAGCGCCACCTATTGACATCAGGAAATGTCTAGTTTTATAGTCTGACATAGTGCTCCTAGTGGTGTGTATGTGTGTGTGTAGGCACTGACCTCTGCCATCGGTCAAACACGCAGAGAACAGAGAAACTACTTTTTAGTAAATTATGAAGTGGCGGATGCTGCATGCCCCAACATGCAGGAGGTGCGAGGGCCCGTTCATCGCTGCTTGCAGCTTTAATGTGCAAGTTGGTTTTACATTGAGGTGAAATTAGGGGTTTGACACACAAATGTGTGGTGTTGACCAATAGCAAACCATCTCAACAAAGCTGTCCTTTGATGGAACGGAGAAATCTGGAGAGTCCAAAACAGAGGAAGCTAACATATTAGCTGTATGTTAGCTTCATGGCCACAGGAAGTAGGGATGCTGAGGGGGCTGCAGCACCCCATGAAATAAGGCATTATAGAAACCATCAGTTCATAAAAACATATATGTTTTTCCTCTTTCTTACTGGGATATAGGCTATATGTAATATTATAATATGTGTAATAACACACAAGTGTTTGTGGTGGGAAAGAGTTTTACTCTTTTTTTTTCAGTAACCAGTATGTTGGAGCATGTACATTCCTTCATTATGAAAGGACACATGGTGAAATGGGTTGTAGTAGCATGTTGGACAGCCAGTCTTGAGTAAGGTTTAACAACTTAGAGGCTGCAGAGGACTATGGGATTAGCTGTAGATAATAGTGTGGTTGAAATAGAGGAACTCTCCTGGACAATCTGCACAAATTGGTGGCTAAGATTGAATTTATTTCTTCCATTTCAGTTTGAAATTCTAAAGTATTCATCTTTCCCTCAACTCTGTAAAATAAATAATCTTTGCCAAGGAAACTTCAAAACTTTTTTTTTTCAAGGTTACAATTAAAAACAGATTTTATAAGCTAATTCCAGTCATTTTAGACTCAGTATGTATAAAACGGGCTACTTTTAGGACAAAAAATAATACTGTAAATAAATAAAGGCAGCGCACTGATGGACATGTTTCACTATTCTCTGACATTTTACAGACTGAACGATTGATCAGTTAAACAGACTGCAGAGTGTATCAACCTGCCTGAAAATGTCAGACATCAGTCTGCTCTGAGTTTTTCTCAGTTAGTTTACCACTCAGATGTTAGTTGTATGAACTTGTTTAACTTGCATGGTGCCTTATTACTTCATCATCTAGATTTTTGCTCACAGGCTTCATGTAATGTGTGTCTTAAGTATTTGCGGATTTGTTTTCCCCTGCTTCCCCTGAAGCACTTAGAAAATTACTCTACAAATAAGATGAATATTAAAACTATTAGTACAAAACTTTATTAATGAAAATCTGTTTTACTTTAACTCTTAAAGAGGAGGCTGTGTGAAATGTGTAGGAGGGTTCAAACAAGGACAGCCAGAAGAACTCTTTATGTTTCTGCTGTGAATCACGCTGGACTTAAAGTTTCACTCCTGCAGGGGAAGTGAAGTATTTGGTGTACTGTGTCTTGTTTGTTCATTCTTTTCTCTCTGTCTCCCCGCTTGCTATTTGTGTGAGTGTGCATGTGTGTGTAAGTGCACAGACCCTCATCTATAGCGAACAACTCATCAGGGTCTTTTGTTGTTAAGTGCAATCCATGAATCCCACAATTAAACCAGTGATAGGTTGATATTCAGATATTTGATAACAATCAAAGCCACATTCAAAGTTATAAGGAAAAATCTAAAGTCTGAAAAGGCACGTGAGCAGGTGGCCACGTTCAGTAAGAAACCATACGGCAAGTGCTTACCTGCGTCAAGCTCCATGGAGAAAAGTATCCTAAGGAGAATTAGTGCTGGCAGCCTTCAGACAGAACAATTCCCCTACAAAGCCCATAAAACAATTCTCCTCCAAGCCAACGGAACGCTGAGCCCGGAGGAGGTGTGCAGCCGCTGAGGTCAGACACAGGTAGAGGCTTCAGGGCTCTGCAGCCGCGTGATTGATCTGAACACAGGTCCTTGTGGCTGGGAGCGCAGGTCAGAGCTGCTGGTGTCCCCTGGGAGTGAAGAGCAGTGAACAGCCTGCAGCTCTATGAGCAGGGCCGGCCAGCCAGCAGCCAATGTCGACGTGCATGATGTCACAGGTGTTGGGTTTCAGCTGGAAAGGCGGGCTCTGCTCCGGTGGGAAGCTATGCTGAGGGTTTGACCGAGCTCAGGTAAGACAGACCCCTCCCCCTTGTCTTACCTGGTGTCAGCAGAGGACAGCAATGGGGGGGGGTGGTTGTTTATTTGGAAACAGACCAAGTCTCTAATGGGTCAAACTGGGCTTTTAGACTAATTAGCACAAAAAGCCTTTGGCAACAAGGTCAATAAAAGGACACACAACACCGCCACTTCACAGTGATGAGGTCCAAAAATCACTACGTATCTGCAAAACCTTCAGTGTCAACATATTGTAATTGTTTTCCTTCGGTGTTTGCATGTGGCAACTAAAGCATTAAGGTGAATTTATGGTTATGTTTCAGCCACTCAATAGACTTACAAAGTGGGAGGAGCATCTGGTTCTGAAAGAATTCTTCCCCACTCTGATTTCCCATTTCAAATTTTTCTTTTCATGTTATCCTCAATGTTATTTAACACAGAAACATGTGACGCTCCCAGATAATATTACGATCCCATAGGTTTATGTTATGGCCACCTGTCTGAATTCATTTGGCAGAGAGCTCAAAATACTGCAATTGTTATGAAAAAGAAACCAGTCAGAGGTGCAGCTCAGAGCTGTAGTGAATGCTTCGTTGTTGCAGTTGGGAATAAAACACTGCGCCATAGTTACTGAATTGATTCAAACGCCTATTTCGAATGTTATCACTCGATTGAATGGGGGTTATCAGCCTCATAGATATGGATTAGAAGGAGCCTGCTACGTCACCTTATTTTAAGGCAACAAAACTACTTGGTTATATGTAGGCTAACTTAAAACTTTAAATAAGTCAACGTTGACTTTTGGTTTCACACAGAACATGAGCCCCTTCTAACCCATATCCATGAGACTGATAACGCCCATTCAATCGACAGATAACATTCGATCCTGCTGATTCTAATTGACCTATAGCTGCAAATTGTCAATTTGGAGCATAACCAAATTTTTTGCTTTGCGATTGGATGTTTCTTATCAGAAGTTGTAGTTTCCAGCATGCAGTTAAATATCGATGGAAACTCATTTTCATGTTTTTTGAATGTATTTTGTCATTCTGCCCTGCATGTCTTGATCAGGGCTTGTCAGGCAGCCACTATCACAGCCAATAACTGAAACAAATGGCAAAGTACACAAAGATACAGAACCACTCATGGGCAATAGATTCTACAAAGTAACACTTTGTGCATTGGAAGAAAACTTTACCAATGAAGCTATGCCAGATGGCAGTTATGTTTCTTCCAAAACATATTTGCCCAATAAATGTGTTGTATATAAACCCAATTTGAAGGATACAGGGTTTTTCAAATAGTATATGTTCCAAATACAGAATGCAATATTAGCATTGTTATGTAGTTATAATTGCTAGGTTGTCTTGACAAGGACCAAAGAAAATCTTCATCATTCAATCACTCCAATTGTTAAACATATCTACTGACTACCTGTTCATAACAGGACTGGCTTTAGGATTCACCTCCTGGTCTAATAAAATGGCAGGCCCCAGATTATACAGTATCATGATATATCATATCATATTACACAGTATGACATGCTCCCAGGTTATCAATCCAACACATTTCTCAATTCTTAAGACTCATGTCTCAGTTTGTAGAGCACTTTTTGTTTCTGTATTTGACTTCTGTATCAATAAGTGTGAATTTAAACTTGGACTTTAAACCCCAGTTCAATTAGAAGAAAAGACTATATTCAGTTCCAGGTAAGCAGCCATAACTGCTGAGTAGATCAGCGACATAATAAAAACAACTTACAAGTCCCTTCTCAGTTCAGCCACTAAAAGAAATGAATGCCAACACTAAAGACAATGAGTTGGCAGGATTTCTCACAATAATAGTTAGTAGTAGTAGTATTGATACTAATTGGATTGGTATTGATTTGGTCCAGAATGGAACTTCAGCAAATGAGGGCAGAAGGAACAGTGGCATAGCCCCTATACTCTACAAGTCTTTGCTTGATTGACAGGTGTCACAGCCTATCACATTCAACCATGGTGGCTGCTGCTTGCACACTCCACCCAGGCTTCTTCACCAATCAAGATTTCTGGCTCCAGTAACTGACAAAGATGGTGGCCAGCAGTAAACCTGAAGCTACAATTTAAACCTCACACTATGAGTGATTCAGTTTCAGAGTTCAGTTTAGCACTGTACTCTAATTTTAAAGACAAAAAATCTATTTAAAATCATATTTATTTATTAATGCACGCTATGGATCAGCTTGACAATTTCCATTTACAAAAGAGTGATTTTACCACAGCAGCACCTGGTTGCTTCAAGACAAATAAGTAAATGGCATTAAATCCATCTGCAACAAAGAACATCTCTTTACCTCTGTTGTGGCTGCTCTGACAGGGTATCCATTTCAACGTAACATCACAGAGCACATTTTCAAAAGCCTGCCAGCTCATGTTTCTCATAAAGATTTATCATTTCAGCAAAATGAACCCCTGCAATTTCACAGGGTCAAAAGACACATCAAACGAGCTGTAGTTCCCCCAGAAAGTGAGCAGCCACCTGGTAGAGGAAACTGGCTGCAATTCCTTTCCCTTCATTCAGTTACAAAGAGCCGCTTGGCATCTGTGATTAGTGATGTGAGTTGCCTGTTAATAACCCTCTGAAATCATAGATTCAGAAGCACAATGTGTCAGGCTGAAACACAATAATAAATAGAAGAAATAAATTAAAAAAGTGAACTGATGCCTGAACTTCAAACAAGACTAGGTCGAAAAGTATATGACTGAACCGTGTATGATCAATATGCTCCTGAGGATGTAATTGAGGAATGTCCGTGTCTTTTCATTTTGAATGAGCAACGGCCAATGGAAACTCCAACACAGACCAATGGTGTAACTTCATCACTTAGTCAGGGAAAGACTTTCTGACTTTTTTCGCTTTGCTGCGGTCCAGCCAAAAATTAGTTAAAAAAGGTCTTGAGGAAGCATTGAGGCTTAGTCAGCTACTGTGCAGCTGGGCGCAATGCATCACTTTTCTCCTCCAGGAAGAGCTCTGACAACCCCTTTGGGTGGGGACTGCTCATATGAAACTTCTGACTGAATGCCAAGAAGACACATGGACTCTCCTCCAAAATGTTTACGCACTCTGAAATCAGCACATTGTTCATATAATAATGCTGTTTCTGCAGGACTGCTCCACACACAGCTCTGTGAGAAGTAGAGTTGTGAGTGCAAGGTTCTTTGTTTAAATCCCAGAACTGACTAAGAAAATCTGAGAAAAGTAGCAGTCTCCACTCTGCTTAATGGGCTGACCCCACCTGCTCCACCTATTGATCGGTTGGTCAAAGTAAACAAACTGCACATCGTCATATAACATTAGGTCAATCAGTTTTTCATTTCAAATAACCACCTCATCACCACAGAACAATGGGTAACCAAATTAGAGCTAGACTGGTAAATCCATCAGGCAGATATTAGCTTATGGCAGATATATCGGTATCAGTGTATATGTTAGATATATGCTGCTAAGTAACAAGAAATGTCAGTACACAAATGCCAAACTAGGTTTGGGATCATTTAGAAACAGTGTCTGCATTACAGAGTTTGCCCACCAGAGAGCACAGACAAGTTTATCTTTATACTGCTAAATGTCCCGCTTAGTATGTATCTTGGTCACAATTAAACAAAAAGAACGACACAAAAAATTCTAAGGGATCTGTATCACGATTGAAAAACCATCAGCCGATATACCATTATCTACATACACAAATTCTGTGATTAGTACATTTGAAGCTAAGTAATGCAATATTCCATAAAGCACATTTGATCAGGCATTCTAATACAGCTACCATTATGGGATAACTCAGCACAGCTGTTGACTTTATGCTGTTGCTGGTAAACCTGACTGGTCACTGCAAGTCTCTATAGCTTCTACCTGAGTCCTGTTTACATTTGATTAAAAACTTAACAAGTCTTATTGGTTAACTCACTTTGTGAACCACAGACAGAAGTGCACATGAAGCAAATTGAAAATGCTTTATATCACTCTATGAAACCAGTGAGCAGAGGACTGTTAGAGGACGACACCAAGAAAGTTCACTATAGAAATGGACACAGATTTTTTCACATTTAAAACTCTGCTTTGACAGGATGTCCAATCCGCTATTTGTATTCATTGGACAACATTCCTATTTTCCTGTTTGGTCACCCCACAGTATGGTTTTCCTGTGGGTGCTCACAATTGATTTCATAACTGATTTCAAGTGAAATCAGCACCTACGTATTGTACATGTTCTTTTTTTAATGAAGTTCTAGTTAACGTATATCCACAGGTTTTCAATAGACAGCAAATATCTGTATATGATATGGAGAGAGGAGGGTGTCAGTGTTCCAGAGGTATAACAACCATGTTGATAGGATATTCTGGGCCTTAGTACTGTCACAAATGTATTGATATTTTAAAATGAAAAAAGACATGGATTTTTATTAAACCAGCTGTTTTTCTTTTCCTTATTTCCATTTGAGATTAATACGTTTTGAGTTTTTACCACCAGCGTTACTATCATGTCGAGTTTAATGAAAACCGGACATGTTTTTTTAAAAATGATGCTGAACATTTTGGTGGATCTGCACCACTGTTTGCACTTTAACCATGGATGGATACATGGTACAGACAACATTTACTAGATTAATTTTGATACTGAAGAAAATGTCATGATTATGAGGCCATATTTGAAGTTATGGCCAACACTTTTTGATTGGATTTCATTTATGGACATCAGAATACCCCTATCACTGTAAAGAGCAAGCTGCGCTGCTTCCAGCAGTATGTGTAAGTGTTCAATACGTAATATTGACAAAATCAGACTTGATGTTTGCTGTGATGGATTTCACAACAAGCAAGTTTGTAGAATCTGGTATTTAATGTTGTACAGAAAAGACAGGAAACTTGCTGCAGCAGTATGAACGACACATCCAAATATCTTAAACTGTACAACAGGCATTCAAAAATAGTCACATGTTACATGATTTGTAGTTACAAAGCTAAAACCAGCAAAACACTGGTATAGTCCTTTTAAATATGGCTTTCTTGCTTGTGTTAAAGAGGTACTCCACCATGAAAAACATTAAGGCTAACCTTCTCCTCTATCAACCGTTGCTGATTTCTACCATCCCTGCTCTGTCTCTTTTGCTGTATTTTAACCCTCATACCATTTGCAAGTATTTACCATGTAGCTAAAAGCCAGAATGAGAAATGAGTTCACAGCTTGAAATGGCAGACTAAACCATATACTCATCAGGGGAGTGATCTGAAGCATTATGTGCTCAACTCTTTTGAATGTCAAATGCTGTTTTCGTAATTGAGCATGATTCAGTATAGTTCTAGGAGAGGAGAGGCTGACAGTCTGTTCCATTCTGCACAATCCATAGATTATGACAGTTCTTAGATCACTAGCAACTTTACCCTCTAATATTTTCTCACCGCATCTTTCAAAATGGCATAAAAGAGGTATAACCTATTTACCTTACATTTTCATTCAGCTCTGCTGCTCTCTATTTTTAGTTTGAGTGTTCTCATTGTGGCATGGCAGTGCTTAATATAGCCTGTTGTCTGAATACTACAGCACACAGGCATTATATTTACATACAGTACGTATCCAAAGTCTCTATTTGTTCAGGAAGATGTCACATGAATATAACATAAAAATGATAAAAATATCTAAACACACTGGTGCATCTCTGAAAATGCTGATACAGACATGAATGTGCAGGCTTCAATCCAGCTCTCCACAGGCTCAAACAATAAAAGTCATTTGAATTTTTGTACAGAGTCTGATTCAAGCATTTTTTTTTCACTAAATTACAGTCCATGCTACAAATTGTTTCACTTCTGGAAATGCATTATAATAAAAGGCATCTAGTTTTGTCTGTTTATTCTTGAGACCTTTACGCAGACATGTCTGTTTTCTGTGTCAGTGTGCGACCTGCCACTCTCCTGATAGCTAGCTATTCTCAGTCACATGCAATCCACTACCTGAAAGAAAATCCCATACTGAGAGAAATGATGAAGGCTGCCCGAAATCTGTGTATTTCCTGCATGTGTTGCATTTACTTCATTTGCTGCAGTTTCAGCTAAAAGGTGGTTCTATACCAGCATGACAACTTTAAATGGCAACTTTAATCAGCCAGTCAACATTCAGCATCACTTTGATGTCATCTTTATGTGCCAGAGCTATTAAAATAGCTGCATCCATAAAAATAGCAACAGAGGAATGGCCACATGTCCCCAGATGGACGCAGCTGTACAGACTGTTGTAAGTTGAATTACAGAAATAACTGATCTTTTGGACAAAACAAAATCTCAAAAATAAATCAGCTACCATGAACACGATGCCAGGCTGAATTAATTCATGTGAAAGTGAAACAAAATGGCAATTCAGTTGAATTATCACAGCATCTACTCAAATGGAGACAAAAAAAAGCAAAACACACAATGTAACAACAAACAGGGTTTTTGCAGTTTTCCATGTTGATGTAAAGGTTTTAAAATGTACTGATCTCCCCGACTGCATGGTGAGAGTACAGCATCATTTTCTGTTTGTGAGAGTGACTGTTTAGTTAATGGTAGGAAGATATTCTGCAGGGAGGACATTCTAACATTAATCAGTGTGGTTGTGTTGCCTTATGACATTAGTGAAGTCACAGACTGGAGATTTATGCCTGGGCAGTGTGATGTGTGAGTGCCATTATCCTCTATAGAATGCATTAACATTTTCTTTCTCTAATTACAAATACAGCCTCTGTTCATCAGCGGATAATTAAAGGTCTGTCTAAAGGTTTCCTGGTAGCTCTCTGACAGCCACACACAATGCTCTGTGTGCTGCTGTTCGATCCAGGGAGACTGGACAATCTGTCCATTCACACCTGCTTTCCCAACACTCTGCCTCCCACAGATGTTAGTTCTACAAGATTTTGTTGGATAAAGAGCTGCTCTGGACATAGAAATCTGAACACACAACATACAAATAAGCATGCGAAATCACTACGCTGCTTTTAGTGATTTTTCTGAGCAGTCGATAGCTATTTTACATGGACATGAACACTCTGGACTGAAGCCAAGTAAAAACAATGGTAAGAGAGAAGGTAGTGCTTTTGCTACTGACTGCAACAATGTAAGCTAGCTTTACTGAGACATACCAGGAAAGCAAACCGCAAACTCTTTCCACTGTGGTCTGGTCTGACAGTCATTAGCACGATGTGAAAAAACCCAGGCTCCTCCTTCATTTCAATGAGGCCACCACATTTACACAGCGGAGGTGTTCAACATTGTGTTCCACACCTCCGTTTTAACACAATGTGATCCATGTCGTCCAGCAAACCCCCTGTGTTGTCCAGTGAAACACAGAGAAGTGGCAATAATTGCAACAAATGTCAAAACTACTATTGACATGATAACTTGATATAACTTGTAAAATCCCGTCTCATAGTATTATAAACCTATACGCAATTTTTTGGCTTCTGATAGGCCCTCAGACTCTTGGATCTATTACCCAAAACCAACCTTTCTAGATTCTATTTCTTTTTCTATTTTTAACCTTCCCTTTTTTTAAATTCCTTCTTCCCGCAATATCTGAGTTTGGCAACTATGGAAAGATTGGGGTTGGTTCAGGTATGGTTAGGATTAGCCAACTAAAATACTTAAAAAAGAACACTGATTACAGGTCTGAGAGGGGATGCATGAAAGTCAGACGCGCTACACATCCAGCCACCACCCTTACCTATACAGCCCTTCTTATGGCTTTGCTACATATGGGACACACAACTTCCTGCATTAGCACTGGACATCGGCAATGGATGTGAATTGAAAGGTGCACAAGCTCGGGTCAACCTGTAGTCAATTAGCTTGATCTAGATGCTGTACCAGCATAAACAACAGCAAAAAATAGACCATAAATACTGTTTTCGCCCCTGACTACCTTACCTTGTGTTTTTAACAGCATACATGATCTCATTTGCTACCATAATCAGAAAGCATCAGAAATTTCCTGTCCAGCAAGGCCCATCCAAACCCAGCTTAGACTACACTATTTCTGCCAGCTCTTAACTGGTCCAGGCTGGATTTGTCTTTAAACAAAGCCTCCTGATTTCCTCCTGTAAGGTAATTATTCCCTGTACATCTCAGCATGAGACAATCTGATATTCAGCATCTGTGTGCTGCATGTTTGTCAGTTGTGAGTTTTAATATTTAGAAAACTGACATGTCAGCACATGTGAGGGACGACGCAAACCACAGAATCAGATGGCCATAATAATGGCTCACAATCTAAGTAAATAAATAAATAATTCTTCTCACACAGTCAAAAGCACTCCTAATACATAATAGGAATCCGAATGTGTTCATCTGTGGCAATCAGTACCCCCTCTCCACAACATGCCTGTTGATCTGTGCTGAGGATGTTTTCTAGTGCTTCATAACACCCACATAGTCCATGGATGTGCCATCCCAAGGGGCCACAATAATGAGGTGATAACAACCCACATGTTTGTAAGAGCTGATGCTGCAGGTAGGCAAAGTCACAGTGAGCTCCATATGTACTCATACTGTCTGGGCTATCTACCCCACCATGAGAGGAGCTGCGTTTATTCACCAACAAAATGGGATCTAATGACAAGAGCAGCTGCAGCAGTAAGGCATATTCCAAGGGATGTTTCTGTACTGCAGCTGAATGCTGATTCATATCATTGTGATCAGCTGATCAGTGGTTTCATACAGTAGCTGTAACCAATGTGAAAACAAGTTATACATGTCATTATACTTTATTATTAGTAGTAGTATATAATGTTTGTGTGGTGCTGATGAGAAAGGCTTTTGTTGCAGTTGAACAGGCTCTACCTTCTGTTTGAGTCGCTGCCATCAAACAAATAAAATAAGACTACAGGTCGTAGTCTGTATGCTGTAGGTGTCAGTCATGTCAAATGAAACACTACATGAAGTGGCCAGTGAGTACTTAGCCATTTGCAGCTGTGAGGCTGCACTGCTCATTGTAAAGAAACTCCATGGGTAAGATGGATAAATGTTGAGATCCAGAGTTTGTTTTAACTGCATGTACTAATGGTAGTGGTTGGTAAGTTGTTACATCATTGGTAAGGGACTGTATAAAAATTATACCATCCCATATCTATACTTTTTTCTTTCCTTGTGAGATTTATTGTAACAGAAGGTTTTTGTGCGCTACGGGTCATAAAGGTTTGTTTGGCCATATGCAGAGGACAATGATCTCTGTATCCAACCCCGTCTCCTAGAAATTACATTTCCAACTACTTTGCAACAGCAAATACGTCTTAAAGAAAACATAATACTGTCCAGATTATATTTTCTGTTAGCATAAAGACAAAATTATGTTGATTAACGTATTGAAAATGTTGATACTGAACTATCAGTACAATGTTCAGTGACCACATATTTAATTTGTTTTCCACCAAAATATCAGATCTTACAACACCATATCTGCTCATAGTGACTACAGCGTTATTAAACTTTTGTATGGTTATGTTTAGACACTGGCAGCACTTGGTTAAGGTTAGTGAAAGATCATGGTCTGGTTCAATACAGAAAAAGTCTGCAGTGACTCGAATCACAGCATGATCATCAACATTTAACTGAAACCATGATCTTTCCCTAACCTTAACCAAAGTGCTTTTGTCGCCTAAAGCTAACCACAGACAGGAGTCTGAATGCGACCCCGTCTCTGGTGTCAAATCCTGCACTTTGTACGCCCCCCC
>LKNJ01007537.1:0-12055 GCA_002120245.1 Maccullochella peelii | reverse complement strand
AGCAAAAGCAATTAGGCAAAAGCAAAAGGAAAAATAATTATTTGTCTTTATATATCCACATTTATTTATTCTTTTATTTCCCTTTATATTTCCACATTTATTGTCTTATTCTTTCCCAGATTTATTATTTTTTATGGCACTCCTATGACTCCATAGATGAGGGCCTGTGTGTGACTTTGGGTCTTTTCCTTCAAACCTATTAAACTCTGGTTACATTTTTATTTAGTTTAGTATGACATTTCATGTAATTGTTGTGGTTCAAGTAAAGCAGTAGTTCCCGGCAACAGAGCTATGATTGTTTTCTTCCTTGCAATCAAAAAGGAAATGATTAAGACCTATGCCAAATGAATGCAATTACCTACCTGGTCGGTTGAAACACCAGCAACACCTGCAAGTTCATATAATAGCCTCAAAGACACCGTAGGAGACATAGATAAAGAAGAGTTCATAGAAATGAGCCAAACTCTATAATTAACTAAATTTCCTCAGACAGTATGAGTCTATAATAAACACTAGCAGACTTATTATTTGAGAGAGTGGATTGATCTGTTTACGTTCCTGTTTCTTCCTTCATTTTCTTTGACATCTTATTATTGTGAAAGGACCCACAGTGCCTTCAGTATGCTGACTTTGGCCATTACTGAGCTCTTTGACTGCTCCCAGCATCCTTGAGGAGTTCTCAAATAGGCTGAAGATTGGTAAGATCTTAAATCAAATATGCAGGACACTTTCATGCTTAACTCAAGTATATGTACCTGCTTTAGTTTTTGCCGATTGTAACTTTAATGAATGTTCTTGATCAGTTGCAAAGGATGCAAAATAATGAAAGACCTGAAGAACACTCCTGAGAGTGCTTTGCCTTTCATTATCTTTTTACTAATACTGTTCAATCCCTCATTTTCTTATCTGGAACAACAATGACAGGCTGAAGTTTGCTGTTGAATTAGACTGTCAGGCTAAATTACAGTCATTCACAGTATAAAATACTGTCTTTGGGATGTACACTGACAGGCTTATTCTTCAATATAATAATGCCACAAAAGCTGCAAATATAAAACATTAGAAGCTTTTTTTGTAGCTTTAAAAAAAAAAGTTGCCCGGTGACAGGGTTAATCTGTTCAGTATACATATAGTGTTTCTATTTAAATTTGTACTTTAATTCAAAAATGTATATTTTACGAACTTTTTGTCAAAGCTCAATAAGTTATTCTGCTCTGAGTTTGGTTTTTGATTTGATTCCACTTAGAACTGACAGGTATGTCAAACTTTGATTGCAATACATCATAAAAGATAAAGTATCTTTATTGCATTAAGATGCAGGTTAAGATACAAGTTACAGAGCATCTGAGAACACTTCTGAACAATCTGCTGCTCTGTTCAAAATCAAACACTTCATTTAGATGACCATAAAACAATCTGCCTAAATTGTTTTGACATAGCTACCTAGTGGAAGGATCTGACTTTTTGAAAAGCAGCTGAATTTTATCTTTACCGTTTGATATAAAACACTCACTGCATCACACAACTTGAATCTATGCATTTCATCCTCACACCAGATGGGAGCATGGCAATTTAATTAATTGTTCCCTATGGTAAGAGTAGAATGCCATCAGTGGTGCAATTGCAACACAAGCATGTTGAAATGATTTAACACGGGCTGACAGGTGCTGGACTCAAACAAAATGAACAAATACACAATATGTACATGATATGACGAATTCAAGCTATTGTTGCAGGTTCAACAGGAAGGCACTTACAGATGCACACCTTTGTATAAGGCGCCTATTAGCATAACATAACATGCCAGACTGTTACTATACATGGCTAAAACATATCATGTCTAGCTGCATGTACAAGTTAAAGAGTGGGAACATTTAGCTCTACTTAATATTCAGGCTTCTCTGTGGGGATTTGAGCAGATGATCCAATTAGTTTCCTGTATCAATAGCCGGTGTCCTGCTCAGAGATTTATGGGGGTTTTGCAACAAAATGACTACTATAACACTGAAAGTATTGAGTCTCTGAAAAATACATTTGCATACATACACCAGAGGATCCTTCATACTGAAGTGTGATTACACAGTCTTACTCCAGATAACAAAACAAAAATCCACCATAGATTTTCATTCAGATCCTTTGAATTCACTTGAATGATCTTTGCCATTTGTGTTTATCCTAATGGCGATTGTCAAAGTGGCATTCATTTAGCATGAGACGTGATTACATTTTGAATAAGGCTTCTTCATGCAAACTTCACTTTAGTTCAGCACTGGGGTAGAGCAGTGATTCAGTAGGAGTTGGGTATCTCACTGAATGCCAAAACTGTGCTCACAGTGGTATTACATCACCCAATTGATATTCATTGACATTGACATCACTGAAGTTAGAACAATCGCATTTTTTCCAATCACTGCTCATATATTTTTAGAGGCAACGTACTGTATCTGCTGCCCAGTTCTGTGATTTTTGAGTCTGCCCAATGAGTGCCCAGAATGTAATTGCCCTTCTGGGAGAAGAAAAAGTTTGCTGAAGTGAATTATAAAGCCATATTTCTCTTTATGGCTTCTTTGACTTTGAGAGATGTGAACTGGTCGCTCAGCAGCAGGTTGTGTAATGACTTGAGAGACCTCTTTTCTGGCTGCAAAAGTGAGCACAAACATCTTGCGGCACTCAAATGTCATCGGGGAAGATACTGAATACCCAGTTCTATTGTACTGTAGCTGACTTCGTGCTTTGACCTCCCTGTGGAGAAAAGCAAGCAGAAGGAGACATTTCAGAGATCAATAGACTATAAACACAGATCACTTCCCTTTGGTGTATTTATGCCTGGAGTGTTGAAGCAGTACAGCGTGACCCCACATTTAAACCCACAGTTTTGTGTGTTTTTGTGGTTTTAACTGCCAATACAGTTTCAACAGTTCTTCTACCAAGAATATTTTTTACTGTTAATCTTCTCATCTGGGGCATTTCCCCAGCTACTCTCTCTGTCAGCGCTCGTTACCATGTTTAACATCATGTTGAGAGACTTCTGCAGAAGAAGGCATGACACCTGCTAATGAGGCAAACAAGGTTAATTAGAGGTGAAATACATTTTCATCAAGTTAAATTTTTTATCACTGAAACATGATGAGTTTTTACCTCTTACCTCTATCATAAATCATTTTGAAATGAGGCCCTCGGTACAGTACATGAAACCCTATCTGCTTTCAGACGAGTGGTGGAAAGTGCAATTGAAGCTGTTCATTAATAAGACATCACTGTCCTGTGAAAACTATGTATCTCCAAACATTAACTTTTCATTAGCTGGGTTTTTAAATGGTTTGTTTATCTTAAAGGGGAACTCCACCGATTTTATAAGTCAAAGTCTGTTTACAGGTCTCGGGGAGAACTAGGCCTACTGCTTATGTGAAAAAAAGTTGTTTAAAGCCTTTTGTGGCTCCAGAGGGAGCTGCGAAAAATCAGATAAATTGATGTCACTTTATCTGGGAGTGTGTAGTTAGAAAGAAGTGAGCTTACCAGACGTCTGTAGCCCGCTCCTCATCTCTGCTCGAGGCTAGCCACTAAAGGCTACATTTACCGCTACTAGCCATAACACACCCAGATCTCAGACCGAACTGTTTGTGGTCGAATTGCATTGTGGGCAATGTAGGCACCAGGTTTTGACAAGGAAGAAGAATTCATGGACTAAAAAAAGATGATATCTCTGGTTCTGCTGCAGCGATTTTGACACTTTTGGTTTTGAACTGTCCATCATGAGTCCGACAATGTTATAGCAGTGCAATGCTAAATCAGTGGAGTACTCTTTTAAGAAGTCTGAGACCTTCCTCAACCCATAAAGAAAGACTTAATCCTTCAGTTTATCCAAAAATATTTAAATCACCAAATTTTGAGATAGATAGTTTTCACTGGACAAGACTAAAATATTTAATTTCTTCTGCTTAGTTATTTGTAAAAACATTTATTCATAATATTTGGTTATGATTTCATTTTGATTGTTCCAATGACCTGGTCCTGATCCAGGTTAGCGATGAAATACAGTAGATTTAGTGTGGCACTGTCCGTTACCATAGAAAATAAATAATAATAATAATCAACTTAATTTATGTAGCATGTTTCTTAAACTGTGTTACAGCATGCTTTTTAAATAAAAAAAGATGCATAAGATCTTTAAAACACCACCAACACATTAGCATTGGAAGGGAAATGAAACAGACAAGCTTGACAATCTACACGGGAGAACATTTACAGATGAAGATTACAGACGCCAATTAATCTTTTTGAGTCCATTCAGCTCAACATGACATAAATGCAATTTGTCACACTGTTGGTGTTTCCCATTATCTTCCTGATATGTTTTTTCTTCTGTCGACTTGCACAGGTTTCCCTGAATCATCTGTATTTTCACTGTGAGCTATTGCAGCACTCCAAATCCATTTGTGCATTGTGATAGTTGTGTGAACTATTATGTACTTTCTACCACCATGTACAGAAAGACTTCTGCAGTATGTCATGAAGTTTATTACAAAACACGCGGTAATACATGGGTCCTTCTGAATTTGCAGTGTTGATATTACAATAATCAGAATCAAGCTCAACTTGCTGTAACAACAGTTGTCTTGCATTGCCTGACCTTTCTCTGCTACGTTTGCAGTATTCCAGTGCAGTAGAGACTAATATTATACTTTCAAATATGCATGCGCCTGCAGCCTTAACATCATACTTCGAATGTGTGGCCATGAAGCTGCAGCTGTCTTCAGTCTCTAGCTCATCAGTTTATTAACTCTTTAATTATTTAACATAACCCCCCCCATTCTATTTTCATATCTGGAGTGAAATTCAATGATTTTCATTTCCTCCCAGGTCAAAGCACATCCTGGTCATTTGAGCCAAGTTAGTGTGATGATGAACTTGTGTGCACAGTGCACACAGAGCCATAGAAGGCAGTGAAGTGAGTCTGCAGCCTCCGCCTGTCTTAAATACCTCTAGTCTTATCTCACCAATCCAACCAATCCACAAAGGAGGTTAACTGGAGGGAGAATAAACCAATTGATTTATTATTAGTGAGACTTTAATTTAAATAATCAAGATACACATCTTGCTTCAATATGAATTTGTGATTCGTATCATAGGATTTGTGCACCTGCAATGAAGAATTTGAGAAGGTGCTACTGCTGTATTGTGTTTGTGGAAGAGAAAAAAAATTCTACAGGTTTGCTGCTTTGTAAAGCATTTTTCTCTGTGACTTCAAATTTACTGATACACGTGTGACTATTTTCTACAACTACAAATTCCACTGTCACAGGTGCTCAGTTGTTTTGCTCCAATAATACCTTCATACTATTGCTATAGAGTACATACGGGTGTGGTGACCATTTTCATACATTCTGACCTGACGTGCATCTGACTGGGATCGAAACATTTCTGGCTTGGATGGAAATAATAATAATAATAATCATCACATCCAGTGATTAGGGGTCACTCTTTTCATCAGTGCTGATTTCAAAAAGCCTTGCACTACGCTCCTTCCAGTACACACAGGATAATGATTAGTGTCCCTCAGTGTAAAAGAAAAAAATCCTTATTCTTCTGTTCTCATCCATCAGTTAATTTTACCCCTGAAGAAATAACAATGTGTCAACTAAAAATAGAGAAATCAGCACAGGTCTCCAGATAATCTGCTCTGATGAAACTGCAAAAGCCTTGATTGAATTGTTAATATACAAACAAAACATGTATTTGTGTTTTACACCCAAATGACTGTTCCTTCCATGTTTGCCTGCAAGGGTGCTGTTGAGTGGCTTGATGTTTATCATTATCGTTCCCTATATGCTCCCTATAGAACAGACTGCTGTAACATCTCTCTGAAAATGTCTCTTAGCCACTCCCAGTTCCAGTTTGCGGCTCACAGTGACTCGAATGAGTTTCAAAAGACAAAAGAAAAAGATATTTTCATTTCTATCTCTGTCTTCCAGGTCTCTGTTTCAGAGACACCTCCTGGCATAAATGCAACTGTTTCTCAGCAAACACGCTTCTGCCAGCGCTTCGCTACTGTAGACCTTTTTCTCTCCTGCTATCACATCAACATGGTTTGACTCTTTGCTGGCTGTCAGAAGCTGTATTTGTCTGGTATTATGCAACATTTAAGTAGAAATAGAGGTTAAATAAAAATAAATATTGGAAATACCAGCAGGAAATTGAAAAAACCAGGCCAATCATGCATGCCCTTCAGGGCTAAATCCCTTCTGGGTGAGTTTCATGGGATCATTTTTGTCCCTCAGTTCCACTTACTGACCCATTTTGTCTCATGGTGGCATTTTTCATGTTTGTGAAGTTACATTGGTGGACGGTTACACAGTTATAAGCACACAAAAGGGATTACATTAACAACAAGAAACACTCCCTTGTATATAGGATGAGCATCGATTTATATTTAAAAAGCTAATAATAGTATTGCTATGATGAATAAAAAACATCCCTAAAATGATATATTTATTATTTATTATTGGCATATCTTTGCTGATAACCAGTGACTCTGTGGTATTTTTGTATTCCACTTCTCAATGATCACTTCACAGTCACACAGTGAGAGGAGTTTTTCTGAGCACCAGCCTTGCCATTTATCAGGCATGGTGGATAATGCTGCTCATGATAAGATCTCAGTTATTTCTTTTGATTCTGAATTTTTGTTGCAGGTGAGCATCTCATACTCTCTGTGTGTGATTTTTCCAGGATACAAATTTGTTGAAGCTGTAAATGTACAAAGTTTGGGTGCTGGTTTGAGACACTGATATGTGTTACTGTATCAATCATCAAGTAAGAGCAGCATAACAATGACATTCATATAAGAATGTCACACAAGTCATACTGTCAATGAAGGTTTGGAACCTCTATGTGATGTACATATGGAGATTTTTGTGCCATTTTGTGTTTTTTCAAGAGTTAAAAATGGAGAGAGAGGAGAGATCCAGATGATATAACAAGTGTGTGTCCTGGGTTTCCACCCATGTTGTTATTATTACAGCTAAAGAGACACCATGCCACTTTAAACTGAAGAGATTTAATGGCATTTCAGTTTGAAACTCTGGGCAGCAGTGGTGACTCATCTTTAATGTTAACTTGCGATAATGTCTGTAATTAATGATGAATAAGCTTTGAATTTTAAAACTGAAAAAAACTTAAATTGAAGTGTAAAATCATGAAATATCTTTGCATAGGCATTTTTCTCATATGATTTGTTACAGTCTGACTTGTTAAAGGTCAGACAAACCATTTCTTTTAGAGGAGCGGTGATCCCCGCAGGATGGTTTTTATGCAGAGGACGTGTTATTTTCATGAGGTTCTTTCTTAGTACTTGTCCTCCGAGTGTTTTGTTTGTTTTTCTTACATACACCAGCAGCACAATCCCTGTCGAGGTACCTATGGCGAGACATGCTACGCCTACCAATGTGCCCCTGCATTTCCAAGATGCCAGAAAGCAGCTTTGACATGCAACAATGAACACAGCTGTCCTTCCAGAGGGCAACATTTCATTTGCTTTCCTCTCATCAGCCGATATGCCGCAAACAATTGTATTCGTTAATGTCGCCATTTGGTTGTGGCTCAGCATGGTGCGGGAGTGATCCATCTCTTAGCTGCTGAGAAAGGATGTAGTGAGATCAATAAAAGAAAAATGCCACAGAACGTTAACTTTTCAGGAGGATTTCAATCAACTAAAATTAATTTAAGAAACAAAAATAAAGTGTGAATACTTGTGAGGTGTTTTCCAACAGGTGAAAGAAAGATTGACTGAGAGTGGTCTCGAGTGTAGGCTTGTCTTTGTAAACAGTCTAACTCAATCACTGCTCAGTGTTTTTCTAGACTGCTGACATTTTGACTGCCATTTCTATGAATCTTCTGCTGTCTCCCCCTGGTGTGCCCCTGATTGATCTCTGTCAGAGTGCAAAATGGAGAGAGAATGAAATGTGTTTTAATAGAGCTGGATCACAGCACTTTCAGTTGTCAGGGGAATTGTAAATACGATGGGAGAGGGAGGGGGAGAAAACATCACCTCTGGGTTAATACATTCAGAACATTGTGCATGTAATCATTTCAAAGGCTTGTAAAATTAAATGCTTCCTTGGAGACAGCACACAGTGTTCATGTTGTCAAATCTATTATCTGAAACAGGCTCGTCTCTGGGGGCGATCTGCATAATCCTGTGTGCTATGACATTGCAACTGTCCACTGTTACATCGTGTGTTATTGACTGTACTCTCTGTGCTTCATTATGCTGTAGGACCAAGGAAGACTATGATTTAAACATGAACTATTCTTTACTGCCTGTACTGACAGATGCTTCATGGGGACAGATGTCATTTACATCCATAAACCCCCACGTACATCCCCCAGCTGCTGCCTTAAACTGACTGTGATGTTCTTCATATGATGCACATTTATTCACTTACATTTAGCGTCTAACAATGTAATCCGTTCCCTATAAGGAAAATAAAAGTGTGGCGCTTCCTCTTACATCATTTCTCTGCTACATCAGCCTCGACTAAACTGCTACAGTGCATACATAATGCATGATTATGTGATATAGAGTTCACAGTTGCATTGCCTTCTTCATTTGGCTTCAGACTTCATAAAAATTTATGAAGGACATCCTCATTAATCTGAAGCAAACATACAAAACTGGAACTGCGGTGCTATTCTTATTCCTTTACTTTCCTAAAATGTTGATAATACAGCAGAAGCAGTGTAATGGAATTGATAGCTGTTAAATGTTGTTGTGCACATTTTGTGTTGACAACACAGTATGACTGTGGCATAAAAAGACACTAACTGTGGACACCAAATGAGAAACTGGCTATAGACAAAGTAAAACAGCACAAGAACATTTACGCTCTTGCTGTAATTCCTACAAACAAGGCCCAAGCGGCCGCCAAGTAGGTTGGCTGCAATATTTCAATTAAGGTGCAGAGGAATTCTATGCGGTGGGATTTCTGGATGGATTAAACCACAGGGGCAATTTATTATCGGCTTCTTGCTCTGAAATCCGTTTCTCTCTGTTCCAAGGAGCCTCTGAACTGAGAGACTCAGCGTGGATAGAAAGGAGCCTGCAGGTACACAGTTTGCCATACAATGCAGGAAACACTTCAGTAACTACACGTCCTGCCTGTCAGGCTGTGTATGAAGCAATGAATACTAACAGGACTAATTGTAGGAGGATAGTTGTTTGTTAAAGCTACAAAATCTGATCACTGAGGAGGGAAAAATCCTGAAAAATATTCCCCAAACCTCTATTATTTATTTATGTTTGTACGCAGCTCTCTGTTTGTGTAAACCCGTGCTTATTAAACACTCAGACCCCAAGGTCCATCCTGCCACTCATTCCTCTCTGCCGACATGAAGATCTGCACAACCTTCTCCATCTGCAAAGCCAAAGAGCATCCTCTTTTTTAAAATTCACAGCAGTTACAATTTAATTTATCCATTTGTGCGAGTTAAAAGAGCACTGAGTCCTCAAGGGCTGTTTGACAGATCATCTGGTTTGGTTCGTGTAATATTTTGGAAAATAGAGTTCGTTTCTGAAAACTGAATCAGTTTTTAGGAAAGTTTCTTTTATTTTTTTATTGATTTTATTTCTTTTTAGTTTTTATTTTATTATTCTTGTCATGTTTTAAATGTACAGTGGACAACAGACAGAAACCTCCAATGTCACTTTGGCTTCTATTGGTTTTTCTTGCTGGTTTTTGTCCCCCCTTGTTTATCTTCATTTGGGTAAGAATGAATTGATAAGGAATTTACAAAACACAGATGTCAGAATTTCACACATCAAGCTTGATGTTGAGTTGTATTTTGTGACTGCATATTTGACGAATAGCATCAATAATTGATACTAACTGGCACTAGATTAAAGTTCTTGTCATTGAGTTATTTTTTTACTCAATGTTGGGATTTTAAACTGATTGTCATATTGCATGTAGTGAAGGACACATCTATTTAAGTAAATATGCAGTATGACATCACATTAACACATTCAGGTTAATTGTGTCATTACTTTGTTAACTTAAATTCCCTCTTTCATTTTACTGTGTACTCAGTCCATCATATCAAGGGAGCTTCCTCAGATGTGTTGAAGTATGTTTTGATGGTATGTCAAAACATGTTTGAGTATTAATTTCCAGTGTGCAAACAGGCTCTTGAGGGAGAAATATTTTCCATTTATTATGTTGGCAGCAGGGTTTAGTGTCTTCACTTTGAGGAATGAGTTCAGAATCATACAAAAGCTGTTTATGTAAAAAGTTTCTGTGAATATTCTCCTTTTATTCTCTATCACCTAGCCGATGCTTTTCCATTTATATCCCTGATGATGTGTATCATTTGTGTGTTATGTCTTGTCAGGATCATTCATTTTTCAACATATCTTAAGGTTGTATTTCAGAGGCATTATTACAGTTTTCCTGGAATTAATTATCACGCAATTTAATAATGTATGATGTTATTTGAGGCATAGTTCAGTGACTTCATTTAACTTACAAGCCACAAATCCGATTAAAGATCAAGATGTTTTATGAAGTCATTAGGGAGAAATCTACTTTGTGGTTTCCCACAGGGCTTCTTCACTAATATAGTTAGTCCGTCTGATGACAGCGGATGGGATCACACCTCTGCATGAAACCAGGGCCAAAATGCATTAAGGTTAAGATGGGAAAACAAACTGTCAAAACTTTTCCTTATGTGACCACTTAATGCTGATAAATACAGTGGGTTGCACTGTTATAAATGAAAGTGCCTGAAATCTCTGTCTTTATCAATGTGTTCATTGCCATTTGTGATTTCCTCTTTTCAACTTGTGTTGTTTCTTAATTAGTTGGACTCACGTTATTGGTAATAATTTTAATCAGTCCAGTGATGCATGTTCATTGTAGCTGCGACTGACATCAAACATTGTTTGTAATGATAATTAGCATGGATAAGACAGGAAATAATCTAACAAATCAAATCAAATCTGGTTTCTGCTCTGTTCCATGGGGCAGGAGACATCATCAGTCAGCATGAGAAAGCCAAGCAGAGCTGCTCTGGAGCTTGACATGCTTGACCTTGTATACTGTACTGCATGATGCATTTTTCTACAGTTTTGTTGCAGTTGTCCATCTGTCACCAGTAGTTTCCCATTCAGTGAAGGGTTTGGAAGCAAGTTTACTCAAAATGAAAGTCACAACATTTGGGCAATGGTGTTCTGCTGCTGAGACGACAACAGTTGCTGCATTGCTTTTCACCTTATGACCAGAAACTGTCCCTTCAGTGACATCAAGGATCTACAACTTGTATCTTCATATGCATTTGATTTTGTTGAAGTCCTAGATGCCAGATGTTTGACCTAATTAATAATAATAGTAATGGGGCTACTAGCACCATGCCCAAATGTCAAACCCTTGAAAGGCCACAAGTTATTTTTAAAGTAACAGGTACGGTACATAACATTAACCAGTGCTACTTACACCAGAATCTATAGGATTAGCTAGTTTGCAACACCAGTCCCTTCTGCATGGGTCTTATACAAAAATATACAAATACACCCAGCTCACCAGAAAAACACAAAACACCACTTTGTCTGGCTTTTAATCCAAGACTTTTCTGGCATGGTTAATTGTGCCAAGGGCTTTGAGGCTTTCACGCTCTCTTTGATGCATAGTCTACAAGGCATAGTGATACTCAGTTCACAGTAATTAATAGGAGGTTTGGCTAAAGGTCAATTGCTGCTAAGTGCAAATGGTCACAAATTATTGAAAGAATGAATGCCCATTTAAACTGCTTTTATCGTCACTCAAGTAATGACAGAATCGACACTGACATCCGTCGGTAAACCGACAAATGGTAAAGATCCAGGTGGCCTTTCCTCCCTGTTGCTGTCAAAGGCAACAAGCGTACACAAGCGTTTCCCAACTATCCTAAGCAAAATTTTTGTCATTTATCTCCTACAAATTAATACTATACAGTGGGGCAAAAAAGTATTTAGTCAGCCACCAATTGTGCAAGTTCTCCCACTTAAAAAGATGAGAGGTCTCCA
>LKNJ01007536.1:0-12058 GCA_002120245.1 Maccullochella peelii | reverse complement strand
GAACTGCTGCTTGGTGCATAAGCACAAACAACAGTCAGAGCCTTGCTCTGTGCAACTTTCAGTCGCATCGAGGCGACCCTCGTTCCCCAGGGAAAACTCCAACACAGCAGCTCTCAGCCGGGGCCCGTGAGTATCCACACACCTACCCGGCGCCTCTCACCCTGTGCAACTCCAGAAAAGACGAGAGTCCAGCACCTCTCCCGGACGCCCGGCCACCAGACGCTCGCCATTGAGCTCCCCTCCTGGGTCCAAGTTTCCCATTTCCGGGCGAGGTTCTACAGCTCCTTTCTGGCTAATCCATCGTAGGTTTGTTTTCAGTATGTGTTTAAATTAAAATCATAGAGTACGAGGTGCTAAAATCATATTAAGAACCAATATGTATTTAACTCAACATGCCTACGTTCACTTGGTAGTTCACTTGGTAGTATTTTACCTGCAGTGGTAAAGCAGGTAAAATACTACTTTTAAAATCCTACTGTAGTCCAAATTGTAGGTGCTTGGCAAACAAATATTTAAATATATTGTCGACTTCTTAAATTATAGTCCCAATCCAGAATTGCCTGTATGAAATATAGTATCCAGATAGTTGAGGAATTTGACTTGAACAGTAAAGTAAAACAAACTAGTGTGCTCTTTGCGCCAACCCTAACTGATGTCAGATGTATGTTTAAGGTGTTGTCAGTCATTAATGCACTGTCAGAATAATGTCTTGTATAATTATCCATTCACTGAACGAATTTATATGTATTTCTAAGCTTACCTATATTTTTGTAATTCAGTGATGTTTAAATAATTGAAACTAATTTGATGAACTATAAACTAATAAATGAAATCTAATTTTCATTAAAAAATAATTACTTGCCGGGAATTTGGTATATCAAACACCATTTTTCCAAATAAAAACACTTTGAATACAAGAATATTACTTTTTATTTGAAAAAAAATTATATTTCATGGTAATGTACATACAACATATACTGAGCCGTTTTGTAAATTGAATTGTTACATCAAGAGAAAACTCAATGATTTTTTATGCTTTTTTAAAAAGTCTGATGGTTCATCTATAGACACATTTGATAATAGAATATTTTCAGGAGAAATTAATATATAATTAGGGGAAAACAAATGAATACATCAGAAATATGATAAGATGTGTTTGGGCATCCCTTCATGGAGAATTGAATTGGCATAAAATATGTTTAACTGGTGATAGTGTTATTAATAAAGTAAGAGTCTGGTTTCTTTTAGAATGTTACACCAGACAAATTAAGTAAAACGTGTTGGAGAGGTTTGGACTGGACACCAGACAAATTAAGTAAAACGTGTTGGAGAGGTTTGGACTGGATATTGAATAATCCTGTGACCTCTATGGATTAGAAAAAGACATTTGTTATTTTTTCTTTTATTGTATTTACACAAAAACATTCTGGATGGATACTGAACATTTTTAGAAAAGGAGAACATATTCAAACTACTTTATAACTACATTTTAGTTTTCAAAGCAATGGTTCTATTAATAGAGATATTCCACAAACAAAAACAAATGGACTGACTCCAAACCTCTTTGTCAACATTTTGTAATATGGCACCACAATTCGATTTGTCAAAAACAGGACGACAAAGAAAACTCAATATTTTTTTAAATACAGAATACAGTATGCACACAGTGTATTATTTTAAATTTGTTGTTTTTAATAAACAAGGATTTGTGTACCAAAGTATACTCATCCACAGGGGTAGCCATCACCTTAAAAATGTGTTTCTCCATGATCACTCAAATTTTTATGACATTCAGTACACTATCGGCAACATCATTTGAAGTTGAGACAAAGTTGATCAAAGTCAGTGTAGCTTTCCTTTTCATAGGCCACCTTAGCCTTTTCGAATAAGTCCACAACTAGAATTCATCCCATAGGATGTTTGTGTACATGTTTTTAACTCAAACATGCCTATGTTCGTTGGCAGTGATAAAGCAGGTAAAATACTAAAAACAGCTCTCTCAACATGGAGGACAAACATGTATTCCAGAGCATCATGTGAAAAGCACCCACAGCCTTTTAATAACACTGGTGTGTACATACTGTTTAAGCAGATTTTCTGAATCCAAACCTCTCCTTTCCATTTTCCACAAAGAATTTTAAAATGTACATTTTGACTTAAATCTCCTATTTTAAAAAAGGCTTCCAAAGTATTTGTCTCTAACACTTGTTAGCCGTAATCAGCAATACTCCCTGGTAGTCACTTATATTTTCTACATACAGTTAAATTCATTGTCATGGACTATTTCTTTTACATATGTTGTCCTATTTTTCTACATCCCTTTGTATTCACTCACTGTATTCACTTTATTAAAGTGAAAAGAACAGGTGACCTTTTGCCTTTGACAGTAGTATTAGTAGTGATGCATGAACATCAGCAAGCCTCCAGCCGGTCGGACAGAAGTGAACAGCTCAAGCAAACTCAAATAAAATTTAACAATTCACAGCAGAACGCAACATTTTTCCATTTACCCTGTTTGATTCTGCTGTCAAATCCCTGTAACATAAAGTAATTCCACCCTTCTGATAGATCTGAAATCATAAGTTACAGGGTAAGAAAAAATATATAGTAAAAAAAACAAAGCATGTTCCACAATAGGCTACAGTATAATTACATTAATTCATTAAAGTTCCAAATTCACTGCATTATTGCTGTGGTTATATTTATGAGTCAGATAAATATTGCCTGTCAAGTCTTAATTATGAAAACTAATACAATGACTCGCAATGACCTGTAAGTGAGGGAGGAGCAAACCCCCATTATATAAACATTTAGAGCTGCATCATTGTCTCTTGAGCTGTTTTTTCTGTTCAGAAGAATTTTTATACTGCGGTTATAATAAAAACAGACAAAACTAATGTCATAAATGAATACGTAAGTCACATGATTATCAACAATGTTTGATTGACAGGTGATCTCTAGGAGTGATGTTTTTGCATTGCACATGCAAAAACAACACAGGGATAGACCACATAGCCACAGACATCACTGAAACTAAAAGCTAGGCATCCTGACAATAAAAACTTAATAGTACAGGATGTTGTAATGTGTGGTAGGAGCAGTAGGAAAAGGACCCAAAAGCAGACAGCAGTGGAAGCTCAAAACAGTGCCAAAGATTTATGTAACGCTTACGTGTTCGTACAGGTAAGCAGGCAAACCAGGAGGTAAGTCCAGATAACGGAAATCACAGGAGAACAAGAAATATGTCCAACTCAGGAACATGAAAACAACGCGCAAGGACCACAAAAACATAACCAACACAGGACAATGAACCAACAAGGAACAAACGAAAGGGACCGATATAAATAGGGAAGAGACTAACAAGGGAATCAGGAGCAGGTGTGAAATGGGGAACAGGTGAAGACAATCAAGGACAATCAAGACTAGGGGAGACACAAGGGCAGGATAACACTGGAAACAAGAGACAAGACTTCAAAATAAAACAGAAAACCAGACAAGGACTACAGATCAAAACACAGGATTGTCACTGCATATTTTTTATGCTGCTAGCTACAAACTCATTGACTCATAATGGGCAAGTGTCAATTTGGGCAAAAGCATTTTATGCCACTTATTTATTTATTCTTATATAATGCTGGGCAGTACTGACAAATGTGAAATAATAGTGTAAAGACACTAGAAATCAGATATAATATAATTCTGATATAATAATAAATAATTTTAGGCCGAATCATCCCTACTGGTTTTCCATCATAATTTCATACATGGCCAGTTTGATAATGAAACATGCCATTCGGTGTGGTATTAAAAAGGTGTTTAAAAGTCTTAAATTTAACTGGATGACCCTGCATAAACCCTGTAAAGAACATGCAGTGTACTTGTATTTATTACACTAATATACTGCAAAAAATGTATATATTCACTATTTTCCACTGACATTGAGGTTGTAAACAAAGTAGAGGTAGATATTCACCATTCATTAAATATACTGATTTTTTTCCTGCTCCATTGCCACTTCACTAGAACTCTAAATTTATGTGTTTGTCATAACTTGTCACACTGGTGGAACAACATTCACATTGGTGGAATGAACCAGCAACTTCTTTCACAGGACAATAGAAGAGGGTTTGGCATAGTACTGAGCCAAGAAAATGACAGATGACAAATGATTTCCTGTATCCTGTGATTTGGGTATGTTCATAAGGTGTCACAACATTTCTGAAAAATGTATCACGTATAAGTCACGTCATGAACCTTTCTTCCATTCTAATATATATAGGCCTTAATAGACTGTCACATAAGGTGAAATGTTTACAATATCACATATGTAAACTGGACGGAATTAAAAGACACAAACAGTTTTCTACAAAAAACATCTAAAACAGATAGAAAGGGAGAATTTGTAACTTTTCTTCGTTTCATTTTGGGTAAGTATGTAGGCTTTTGTACATTTATATGTGTGTGTGTGTGAGAGAGAGAGAGAGAGAGAGAAAGTGCATGTGTGTGTTTCTCTTTAATAGTTATGTGTTTAGTTATTTTTTGTTTCAATAAATTGTATTAATAACCTCTGTCCTAATTTTTGGAAATGTTCATGCATTTCTATTGCATTATAATTTATGTGTCATTATCACATACATATTTAAAGTGATAAGAGACTGTCACATCAAGTTCTTAACAGTTTTTGTAATATGTTGTGAAAATCTGCTTTAACAGTTGATATTCTTGTTTTATTACTATTTAATTTTCTCCCCCATGTTTTCCAACCTTTCTTTTGGTAAAAAAGGCCTGTTTAAGGTACAAACACACCAGCATCCTATTATTAAATTCAGCTATAAAAATAAGCAGCCTATAACAATTTATAAAAGATAAAGATGTGATAAAGTATTGATTCTTATAGAAATCTTGTTTTTTTTCTTCTCCATCATGGGGTCAGAGGTCAGGGTCAGCTTGTAGCAGCCCTGCGCTAACAGGGGTTCAGTGATTTTCTCAAAGACATTTCAGCCTGGTCAATGCTTGTGAACATTTGCACAGATTGTGTGTTTAGGGTGGTTAAAGAGCAGTCTCCTCACTCAGTGCACCTGCATGTTCAAGCACTCTGCTTGTTTAGGTAGTGCATGTAGACATGTATATTCCATCAGCTCTGACCTGGATAAGATCTAATGGAGAAATGGAAAGTAGAGACACTAGAAACTGAAAATGGCAAATGGGAAGCAAAAATATTTGTCACTGAGATGTGAAGACACAGGTGGACTTTGTCAGGCAGGGTTTTACTTTTAGCACTAAATTCTGACAACAACTTAAAATGTTCTTTTTGCTATCATTATGCATTGGCTTTAGGAGATTGAAATTAGGTCTTGTGAGGAGAAATGAGCCTTTTCTGTTAAATAAATGATATCCACTCTCCCCAATAGCTTTGATTTGTAAAATTGTTCGTAATCTTACAAAAGTTGTAAGAATTATTTTGGAAGAAGTCCATAGGACATCCACATATGTTATGATTACTGTATTTTGTCAGAATGCCAAATGAATTAAAATGTTGTACAATATAATAGAACATTGATGAGTTTCAAAGGAATAAAAGTTGCATTTTATCACAGTTGTTTCAAAGTATGAAATATATATGGTTTGGGATACGGATTGTTTTGAGGGGGACACACACTGTATTGTAATTGATATTTGTATCAAACCTTTTGCCTTTGGATGTTTTTGTATCTTGAGTTTAAAAGGCTAAAATTATCGATAGAATGAATTCAGTCATTTGCAGATTGAATACTGTATACTTATAGGAATCAAGTTAATAAAATAAAAACTCTGGTTCATTTAAAACACAATTGGACAAAACAATTCAGGTAAAAATTTGATTGTTCCAATTACTGTTTTATCTATTTAGGATTTTTTAGTACTGTAGTGTAGTAACTGTAGTGCAAAAGGTTTCGACATGTTGCTCTTATGAGTAAGTGTCTGTATTGTTTGATTTTATAGATTCAAAGGAAGACAAGATGGGTGTTGGATGGAATATATCGATTATCCTGATTCTAATAGGTAAGCTTAGCAATGTGAAACTGGTTGCCTTTAAAGTGTATTCATTCAAAATATTGGAAAAGGTGTAGGGAAGGACAAAAGATTAAGTAAATGTGGAGTTATTTCCTGCACGTAATGCAATATATCTCATACAAAAACATATCAGTGGTTAGTATCACTTTTAGACCATGATCAGTTAAAAAGGCAAACAGTAAAATGTGTTTTATTGGGTTTGGTGTTTTGTACTTATTTATAATACATTACACCTATGCTTAGGTTAGGTGGATGGGTGAGTGACCTGGTAACAAACTGTAAAGCAAAAGACTTGTACTATTTGAATATTCCCTGTGCAGTAACAGCTGCTACTGAGGTGTCAACAACAGCTGCTGCAACAACGTTAGCTGAAACAGCAACAGCTGCTGCAACAACACCTGCTATAACAATGACAGCTGCTTCGATAACACCTACTGCAACAACAACTGCTACAACAATAACTGCCACAACAGCAGCTGCAGAAACAACAATACCTGCTGTAACAACAACACCAGCTGTAACAACAACAGTTGTGGCAACAACGCCTGCTGTATCAATGACAACAACCACTGCTGCAACAACAACACCTGTTGTAACAACAACAGCTGCTGCAACAACAACGCTTGCTGAGACAACAGCTGCCGTTACAACAACGCCTGCTGTAACAACAACACCTGCTACAACAACACCTGCCACAACAACAACAGCTGCAGCAACAACGCTAGCTGCAGCAACAACGCTAGCTGTAACAACAACCGCTGCTGCAACAACAACTACTGAGGCTACAACAACTGCTGCAACAACAACTCTGGCAACAACAACAGCTGCAGAAACAGCAACACCTGTTGTGACAATAACAGCTGCAGCAACAACACCTGCCACAACAACAACTACCGCAACAACAACACCTGTTGCAACAACAGCGGCCGGAACAACACCTTCTGTTATAACGACAGCTGCAGCAACAACCGCTGCTGCAACAACAACACCTGCTGTAACAACAGCTGAAGTAACAACAACACCTGCTACAACAACATCTGCGGCAACAACAAAAGCTTCTGCAACGACGCCTACTGTAAAAACAACAGCTGCCACAACAACACCTGCTGTAACAACAACAGCTGTCAAAACAACACCAGCTGTAACAACAATGCCTGCTGTAACAACAACTCTTACAGTGACAACAACTGCCGCAACAGAAACAGCTGCGACAACAACAACGCCTGAAGTAACAACATCACCTGCTGTAACAACAACTGCCGTAACAACAACAGCGCCTGCGTCGACAATAACTCTTACACCTACTTTAACAACAACAGCTCTAGCAACAACAACACCTGCTGTAACAGCAGCTGTAGCAACAACAACAGGTGCTGTACCAACAATACCACCTGTAACAACAACACCTACAGTGACAACGACAGCTGCTACAACAATAGCTGCTGCAACAACATCTGCTGTAACAACAGTAGCTGCGGCAACAACAACAACTGCTGCAACAACGACGCCGGCTGTAACAACAACAACAGCTGCCACAACAACAGCTGCGGCAAAAACAACAGCTGCTGCAACATCAACGCCTGCGTCAACAACAACTCTTACAGAGACAACAACACCTACTGTAACAACAACAGCTGTACCAACAACAACACCTGCTGTAACAACAACTGCAGCTACAACAACTCTTGCAGAGACAACAACATCTGCTGCAATAACAACACCTACAGTGACTTCGACAGCTGCTACAACAACACCTGCTGCAACAACAGCTGCCGGAACAACAACCTCTGCTGTTATGACTAGAGCTGCAGCTACAACAACAGGTGCTGAAACAACAACAACTGCTGTAACAACAACAGGTGCTGTAACAACAACACCTGCTGTAACAACAGCTGAAGTAACAACAACACCTGCTACAACAACAGCTGCTGCAACAACATCTGCTGTAACAACAGCTGAAGTAACAACAACACCTGCTACAACAACAGCTGCGGCAACAACAAAAGCTTCTGCAACGACGCCTACTGTAAAAACAACAGCTGCCACAACAACACCTGCTGTAACAACAACAGCTGTCAAAACAACACCAGCTGTAACAACAATGCCTGCTGTAACAACAACACCTACAGTGACAACGACAGCTGCTACAACAATAGCTGCTGCAACAACATCTGCTGAAACAACAACTGCAGCAACAACAACTCCTGCAGTAACAACAATACCTACAGTGATAACAACAGCTGCTACAACAGCTGCAGCAACAACTCCTGCAGTAACAACAACACCTACAGTGATAACAACAGCTGCTACAACATCTGCTGCAACAACATCTGCTGTAACAACAACAAACGCTGTTACAACACCTGCTGTAACAATAACAGCTGCGGCAACAACAACGCCTGTAACAACAACAGCTGTACCAACAACAACACCTGCTGTAACAACAACAGCTGAAGTAACAACATCTGCTTTAACAACAACAGCTGCGGCAACAACAACACCTACAGTGACTTCGACAGCTGCTACAACAACACCTGCTGCAACAACAGCTGCCAAAACAACAACACCTGTTGTTATGACTACAGCTGCAGCTACAACAACAGGTGCTGAAATAACAACAACTGCTGTAACAAAAACAGCTGAAGTAACAACAACGCCTGCTGTAACAACAACAGCTGCCACAACAACACCAGCTGTAATAACAATGCCTGCTGTAACAACAACACCAGCAGTGACAATGACAGCTGCTACGACAATGCCTGCAGTAACACAAATGTCTGCTGTAACAACAACACCTGTGGCAACAACAATACCTGCAGCAACAACAACGCCTGTAATAAGAACAACGTCTGTAGTAACAACAACTGCCGGACCAACAACAAATGCTGTAACAACACCTCCTGTAACTACAGCTGCAGCAACAACAACGCCTACTGTAAGAACAACACCTACAGTGACAACAACTTCTACAACAACAGCTGCTGCAACAACAACGCCTGCTGTAACAGCTGCCACAACAACACCTGCTGTAACAACAACAGCTACCAGAACAACAACACCTCTAGCAGCAACAACAGCTTCTGTAACAACAGCTGTGACAACAACAACTCTTACAGAGACAACAACAGCTGCAGCAACAACAACACCACCTGTAACAACAACGCCTGCTATAACAACACCTACAGTGACAACGACAGCTGCTACAACAACGCCTACAGTAACAGAAACGTCTGCGGAAACAACAACACCTCCGGCAACAACAAAGCCTGCAGTAACAACAATGTCTACTGTAACAACAACTGCCGCAACAACAACTGCTGCAACAACAGCGCCTGCATCCACAACAACTCGTACGGAGACATCAACACCTGCTTTAACAACAACAGCTGTAGCAACAACGACACCTGCTACAACAACATCTGTTGCAACAACACCTGCTGTAACAACAACACCTGTGGCAACAACAACAACTGCTACAACAACGACACCTGCTGTAACAACACCTGAAGTAACATCAATGCCCGCTGTAACAACAACAGCTGCAGCAACCACAATGCCTGCTGTAACAACAACACCTACAGTGACAACGACAACTTCTACAACAACAGCTGCTGCAACAACACCTGCTGTAAAAACAATACCTGCGGCAACAACAACAACAGCTGCAACAACAACGCCCGCTGTAACAACAACACCTACAATGACAACGACAGCTGCTACAACAGCAACTGTTGAAACAACAGCTGCAGCAACAACAACACCTGCTGTAACAACAGCTGCAGCAACAACAACTGATGCTGCAACAACAACTCCCGCTGTAACAACAACACCTGCTGGAACAACAGCTGCAGCAACCACAATGCCTGCTTTAACAACAACACCTACAGTGACAATGACAACTTCTACAACAACAGCTGCTGCAACAACACCTGCTGTAAAAACAACAGCTGCGGCAACAACAACAGCTTCGGCAACAACAACACCTGCTGTAACAACAACAGCTGCCACAACAACACCTGCTGTAACAACAACAGCTGCCACAACAACAACACCTCTGACAACAACAACGCCTTCTGTGACAACAGCTGCGACAACAACAACTCTTACAGAGACAACAACAGCTGCAGCAACAACAACACCACCTGTCACAACAACACCTGTGACAACAACAAAGCCTGCAGTAACAACAACGTCTTCTGTAACAACAACTACCGCAACAACAACAGTTGCTGCAACAATAGCGCCTGCATCAACAACAGCTCTTACGGAGACATCAACACCTGCTTTAACAACAACAGCTGTAGCAACAACAATGCCTGCTGCAACAACAGCTGTGGCAACAACAGCTCTCGCAGAGACAACAACAGCTGCAGCAACAACAGCACCAGCTGTAACATCAACGCCTTCTGTAACAACACCTACAGTGACAATGACAGCTGCTACAATAACAACTGTTGCAACAACACCTGCTACAAAAACAGCTGCTGCAACAACACCTGCTGTAACAACAACAGTTGCAGCAACATCAACTGATGCTGCAACAACAACGCCCGCTGTAACAACACCTGCTGTAACAGCTGCAGCAACAACATCTCTTGCAGAGACAACAACTGCTGCAGCAACAACACCTGCTGTAACAACAACAACAGCTGCTGCAACAACAACACCCGCTGTAACAACAACGCCTGCTGCAACAACAACACTTACAGTGAAAACAACAACTGCTACAACAACGCCCGCAGTAGCACAAACATCTGCTGTAACAACAACTACCGCAACAACAACACCTTTTGCAACAACAGCTGCAGCAACAACAACAGGTACTGCAATAACAACAACTGAGGTAACAACAACAAACACTGCAACAACAACAGCTGCTGTAACACCAACAGCTGCAGCAACAACAACACCTGCTGTAACAATGACAGCTGCAACAACAACACCTGCTTTAACATTAACAGCTCCAGCAACCACAGCTGCTGTAACAACAGCTGCAGCAACAACAACACCAGCTGTAACAACAACTGATGCTGCAACAACAACGCCCGCTGTAACAACACCTGCTGTAACAACAGCTGCAGCAACAACATCTCTTGCAGACACAACAACAGCTGCAGCAACAGTATCACCTGCTGTAACAACAACGACAGCTGCTACAACAACAGCTGCTGCAACAACATCTCTTAGAGAGACAACAACAGCTGCAGCAACAACAACACCTGCTGTAACAACAACTACAGCTGCTACAGCAACAGCTGCTGCAACAACGACGCCTGCAGTAACAACAACCCCTACTGTCACAACAACAGCTGCGTCAACAACACCTGTTGCAACAACAGCTGCCAGAACAACAACACCTGCTGTTATAACTACAGCTGCAGCAACAAGAACACCAGCTGTAACAACAACGCCTGCTGTAACAGCTGCTGCAACAACAACGCCTACTGTAACAACAACTGCTGCAACAACACCTGCTGTACCTACAACAGCTGCGGTAATAACAACAACTGCTGCCACAACAACACCTGTAGCAACAACAACACCTGCTGTAACAATAGCTGCGGCAACAACATCTCTTGCAGAGACAACAACAGCTGCAGCAACAACACCACCTGCTGTAACAATAACAGCTGCAGCAACAACACCTGTAGCAACAACAACACCTGCTGTAACAACAACACCTGCTGTAACACCTGCTTTAACAATAACAGCTTTAGCAACAACAACAGCTGCTGTAACAACAACACCTACAGTGACAACGACAGCTGCTACAACAACAGGTGCTGTAACAACAACAGCTGCAGCAACAACGCCTGCTGCAACATCAACTCTTGTGGTGACAACAACAGCTGCGGCAAAAACAACAGCTGCTGCAACAACAACGCCTGCTGTAACAACAACAGCTGCGGCAACAACAACGCCTGGAGTAACAACAACATCTGCGGCAACAACTCTTGCAGAGACAACAACAGCTGCCGGAACAACAACACCTGATGTTATAACT
>LKNJ01007535.1:0-21235 GCA_002120245.1 Maccullochella peelii | reverse complement strand
GTAACAAAAGAAAAATCATAAAGAACTGATAAAACTGGCAGTATTATTAACCCATGAGTCTAATGACTGATTTAATGCAATTTTATTTCCTTTGTTGCATTGGCCACTACATCTTTTTGCTGCACTGTAACTGTATTTTATTTGATTTTATGTATTTTATTTCATTTTATGTATCTTTCATTTTATTTTTTCTTAATCTGATTTTATTTCTTCTGATGTTTCTCTTTGCCCATGTAAAGCACTTTGAATTGCCTCTGTGTTTGAAATGTGCTGTATAAATAAAGCTGCCTCGCCTTGCCTTGCCTATGTTAATGAGGGTTCTCATAAGTATAGGAAGTGTACCTTCAGGTCTTCGTGTTTGGGCATGATGGTGATCTTGTTGCCGTCCACACTGAGGATTTTTCCCTGCAGGTTGAGCAACTCTCCTTCACAAACCTCCACGTTGTCTCCGGCCTGCAGGTTGTGTTCACGCTCCTTACCTGCACACACACACACACACACACACACACACACACACACACACACACACACACACACACTTTGTTTTAGCCAGCAGACACTTCACCGGCATCACAACTTTGATCTTCAACCATGAGAATTTATTATAATTCAATTGCATGAATTTAAATTTGCTCATGAATAAAAAAGAAAAGAAAAGGATTTGGACACATTAAAGTCTCCATACAAGAGCTAAACGATAATAAACAAGAAGTTTAAAAGTGCCAAATAAATAAATAAAAGCAGGCTGGAAAAGATAAAACATGCAAACATTTAGCATCATGTAGGCTGTGCAGCAGAAATATCAGATAATCAGTTAGAAATTAACTAAAACCACAGTTTAACATCCAAAACTGAATTAGATTTTTGCTCCAATATCAAGTTTACGTTTAACTGTGATGAAATACAGGTAAAGGTTTAGGAAATAAGAGATATTTATGGTTCAGACACATTCTGTGCAGGCAATAAACTCATTTATGTGTCACCTTGAGCCTAAAGTTAACTTTTAGCTAACCCTTAAACACACACACACACACACACAGTGTACCTGACTCGGTGACCACCTCCAGGTCGATTCCTTCAGGCTGGTCTTCAAACTTCTCCAGCTCCGACAGAGTGGGCTTCACTCCGTCTGTGATCTGAGAGAGAGAGAAACCAGAAACCAGCCGCTGACTCTCTACACACACACACACACACACACACTTCACCTTCCAGCTGAAGGTAGAACATGAAAGTCAGTTAAGTTAAGTTAAGAAGACTTCACATCAGGATCAGCAAAACCTTTAAAAACAGAGGGGGTTCCTCAGGGCACGAGCCGGGGTTCTGAAGGAGGTTTTTTTGAAGCCTCGTTCAGAGTAATGAGGCAGCGTTTACTACAGGTTAGTACTCGTGTGTCGTGTGTATTCTCCTCACCACAGCAGACATGGCAAAGCTCTTAAACAGGAATCCTTTGCGGCTGTAACGGTTCCCCTCAAAGATCATGAAGTCTCCATCGTGGCTGACCTCCCCTCCGAGGGACCTGTCAATCAAAATCATCACACATGCATCAGTCACACACACAGCCAAACTACTTACTGCACAATTTGGATTTAACTTCTTTAAACATACAGCAGAAAGTTTAAAGTTTAAAAAGGGACCGATTCAAAATATCTTGTGCAGCAGCTTTTTGTTTTTCATGTGGAATACTCAGTCACGATGATCCAGATTTATTTTGTAGACGACATTTGAGCAAATTTATCTTCCCTCATAGACACTGGTGTGTGTGTGTGTACCTGATCTTTTCAGCATCAAACAGCCTCTGAGCAGGTCTCTTAAACTTCTTCCTCTTAGCGAACCAGTCTTTCTACAGGACAGACAGACAGGCAGAGGTGTAAGTCAGATACCAAACAGTGTATAAAGTGGAAGAAGTGTGTTAATGTGTGTGCGTCCTACCAGGCTCATCTTGGCCTTGATACGGTCCAGGTCTATACGAGGGATCATCTTCAGGGAGATGGTGTTCTGACTCGGCTCCACGTAGTCCACCTGGAGAACGAAGAAAACAGAACAGAGCTCATGTCTTTCTCTATCATCTCATCAAGCTCTTCCTTGACGTTGGAAAAGACAGTTTGACCAAATAATCTTAATTCTAGTCAATTTTTTTAGCTTTTTCCGGGGATTTCCTCTGCATCTCACGTTGTTCGTTAGTTTGAGTTTGTAAGATATTATGTCAGATATGCCACTTATTTTTCAGTTACTTGTTTTGTTTATTCATCAACTCTCATGTTCCCACAGCACCAAGGTGACGCCGTCAGATGTCTTGTCAGTCGAAAACCCCCGAAATATATTCAGCTCAAAGTGAGCAGCAAATCCTCACAGCTGAGAGGGTGGAACCAGAGAACGTTTGGTACCTTTCCTTGATAAATAAATAAAAATATGTTGTTCAAAATGTTATCTATGTGTATTTTTGGTGAAACAAACAGCCTTGTAACCCTTCAATAATGACAAAAACACTAAAAAGATATGTACAGGTGTGTGCAGGTACAGTTTGCTAACTGACAAATATTTGAAATATTCCATTAAATCAATTTCTTGGTTTTCAAAGAGGAATAAGAGAAACGTTTTGCAGATTTGTTGCCGCAGAGCATTAATCTCACATACGAAGGTTTTAATGCGGCGGGCGTAGTGCTTTGACATTTGTGTTGTTCTGCTGAGTCGTCAGTCGGTACCTGAGCGATGTCGTCCTTGTACAGGCCTCTCTTCAGCCGGACCCAGGACTTGGGCTTCAGGTTGGTGACCTCCTTGACGACCTTGAGGACATCCGTCATCTCTTTGATGGGGACCATCTGCTGGTTCCACAGGCCCATCCTCAGGTTGCCGATGCCTTCGATGGCCGACTTGACGTGCGTCTGCTTGTACGACTCCACGTAGATGTAACCTTTAACATGATCCGGGGCGACCACAGACTTGATCTGCAGAGGCTGGAGGGTGGGGGGGCACAGTTTTTCCATTCACATTATAAACTGCAGGGAGGGAGTTAGTTCAGTAAAGGAGAACCCACAACATGTATTATATGATGATAGTGATGTTGAATTGAATCATTTTCAAGCTGAAATTGTCCCTCCGACGCCATCAGGCAACGATCCAATGACTCCTTCTGAATGAAACTGATGATGGAAGTATCTACCGAGTGAGTCATCTCGCTTCCTTCTCATCTCTGTTGAGAGCTGCACATGTGCAGCACCGATCGGGCAGCGACTCTTCCCAACATAAAAGGTTTTCTGTTTAACTGAAGTGTGACGTGCTGCTCTGATTAACTACTGCATCAATGTAGTTACCAGACAACGGTTTCAACAGTCGCCACGCTCTTTACGTGTAATGTGGCCCCACTGCTCGTCTTCCACGAAGCTCAATAAATCTAAAATTATATTTCATAAAAATGTAATAACTAAGGACGTTCGTGGAGCCTCGGCCACACGTCGCTGCAGGAAACTGATCAGAAACCAACTACTAGGATAGACTTCTTTCTTCCAGAGGGTGAAATGAAGGTTTCAGTTCAGCCTCACCGGCCAATCAGAGCAGTGCATTCAAACAAGTATTGTGAAAAAATAATAGCGCAGGTTCTTACTGTGTCGGTGAACTGGTAGGCGATGAACTTCCTCATCAACGCAATGGCCGTCGCCCTCTCCTCTCCAATCTACAAAAACAGGAGATGTTGAGGAAGTGTGTGTGTGTGTGTGTGTGTGTGTGTGTCACAGAGGATACACACCTTGCACTTGACCGTCCACAGATTGGGATCCCTGATGACGACAAACACATTTTAACATTAAGACAATTTCAGAATCTACACGTCCTCATTATCTCTGCAGGTGTCTCGATGCTGATTGGTGGATGAGTGAGCGTTCACATACTTGACCCCAGGAAGTAGCTGCTGCTGGGTGATGTCATCAGAAAGCTCCTCGGACCCTCCAGAGTAACTGCACACCACAGAGGAAGAACAACAGATCGAGTTTTTTTGAGAAGAAGCAGCAGATGTTTGTGTTAGTAACGCTCCAAAACAAAACATGTAACTGGACAGAAAGTCAAATATTTTTCCAAAACTCAGCTGTTTCCTTTTAATCGACGCAGGGAAAAGTTCCAACACTGTCACACAGCCCAGCTTCATTTTGTTGGTGAAACTGAGCTGAACATATTTGGATTCTTTAAAAACTGGAGTCTCGGCTGGAGATTAAAATCCCGCGAGTCCAGATCGCACTGCAGACCTGAATGTTGCAAATGTTTCCCACTAAAAGCCTAGCTTCATTAGCAGTAGCTTAATATCACCCCAGCTTTAGCTGACCTGCGCTGGCTCCCGATGTCTTTAAGAACTGATTTTAAAGTTCTTTAACTTGTCTCAAGGCTCTTAATGGTTTGGGACCGGCCTACATTGCTGATTCTTTGTCGTTTTATAATCCTTCGCAGCCTCTTAGATCCTCTTTTTTAAATACAAACTTTCACACAAATAAGAAAACGGGCAGCTCAGCCTTGTTCAACTCTGAACCAAAACGATGGATCTCCCTACCTGAGGCTGGAAGAGAAGCAAGCTCTGTGAACACTTCTTTATTCAGCATCACCTTTAACTGTCACTCTTCCTTTGTTTGACTCATCTTTTTATTATTCTTAGCGCAGCTGTTCTTGCTATTTGCTGCCTCTTTTCTGTGTTATTCATTTGACTGCTTGGTTTGATCACGCAGTGTAAAAAGTACTTGCCCGTTATTTATTTGGCAGGGTGGCGAGTGTGACATGAGTCTGAATTAGTGCTGTGGAAATAAACATTACACTAAACAGGGAGACGTCTTCCTAAAATATGATCAAAAATAAAAACTGGGGAAGTTGTAAATGAAACCAATACAGACCCGGTTCTCAATAAAGAGAATTTACATTTATATATTGAGAATTGATGCCGTCTTTATTAGTTTGTCTTGGATGAAACAATATAAAAACAGTAAAATCATTTGGCAGCTGACCTGTAGTGTAAACACGGGTGTGTGTGACGGCTAACATCAGACTTCACAGAGGAGCCGACTGAGACTTTAGCGTCTATAAAAGTCTATTTTGTGAATAAAGAGTTGTTCACAGCTTGGAACCATGCATTCACGAGAGCAAAATATACTCACTGCTCTCCTCCTGAGTTCTTGGCGTACTTCCTCATGTAGTATTCACCCAGCGCCTCCTCTCTGGAGTCTCTGGAACACACACACACACACAGTTAGCCAATGATACACACAATAAATGAACTCAAGGAAACAAGAAACCAACGCACTCTGTCTTTGTCTATGAGCTGTAGAGTTTGAGGAAAAACAAAAGCTGCTTCAGTCCAACTCAACATCTGCTAACTTGCTAATACTGTGTTGCAGAAAAAGGCCATTAGCTCAATATTATCAGGTTAGTAGCCCATTAATGTCACCATATTAAACCACATATTGCACTGATAGAACCATGTTATTGTTAGCAGGTCACCATATTGTTACCAAATAGTTTGTTACATACGTTTCAGGCTAATATTACCCAGCTATACCCACTGTAAATACCAAGCTATTATTACTTTGGTAATCACCTCTTTATTATCAATCTATTACAATGTTATTACTGAGCTGTAACGTAAAGATTCTAGCTTCTAGTGGGAACCAGTGATTCGGTCTGTGTGAAAAAGCTGCACTCAGGTATTAGCAGACATGAAGCTGGTAGTTCCCGGGGCATCACAAAGTCTCACCCCTGGAGCAGGGACTCCTCAGGGGACAGGAACTAAATCTAGAAACTGCTTCCTACAGCTGAAATGTGTTTTACGTCCCTTAAAGATCCTGAAAGAAGTCCCTGAAGTGCAAAATGGTTCCAACTTTCACTTCCCAGGTGTGTTTGGTTACAATTATTTGTTATTATTTATTATTATGTTTTTTTACTGGTGTGTGAAGTTAACAGAGATGTTGAGGCAGCCGTTACCTCCAGAGGTTCTGCAGCCTTCTGGATCCAGAGTGATCTTCATCCAGAACCACGCGGTCGATGTTGGACACTGAGAGGGAGAGGAAGGGTTACAGTCATCTTTATCTGAACTAAATCTAAAGAATTTAGATGAAATATTGACCAACAATTGAAGTTAACAGACTTACCTTCAGCCTCCTCTGCTCAGGACCGACCACGAGAGAGAAAAGAGAGGAAGAGGAGAATAAAAGAGGAGGCAAGAGGTAGAGCAGGAATAAGGAAATAAAAGATCACAAAAACAGAGGAAGGACAGAGAGGTGAAAGGAGTGAGTGTGGAGGAGCAGAAGAAGAGTAAGAGGCAGAACAGGAGCAAAGAGAAGATAAAGAAATAAGGAGGAGAAGCAAAGCAAGAAAACAAAATAATAAAAAGGAAGGAGATACAGAGGAGAGGAGGAGCGAGAGCAGGAGCAGAAAACAGGAAAAGGAAGAAAAACAGTGTGAAGAGAGAAAAGAAGGAGGAACAAGCAAAAGTTGAGAGTTGAGAAAAGGAAGAGGATGACAAGAAAGAAGAGAAGAAGAAGAAAACAGGATGACAGGCATAGCAGCAGCAAAGAGGAGGAGGAAGAGGAGGAGGAAGAGGTGAGAACAGACACCAAAAGACATCAGGGCAGAGCACACAGGAGCAGAATCAGGCAGCAGCAACACAAAGCATGATGGGAGAAAAAACAACAGAAAAAACAAACAGATTAATGGAGACTGTACGGCACAGGAAGCATGAAGCCAGTGACGGGTTCAACGTGACGACCGCACAGCAGAAACAAAACTACACCACCAGCACACCCACCCAAACCCCACGGGTGGATTTCAAATTACTGCCAACTTTAAACTTCCACGTTTTTAAGTATATCTTGATGTTTTGTGCGGGTAGGGAGTGTTTGCAGTGGGAGTCTTTTATTTTCTTGATATTCTTCAGAGTGACATGATGTTCACGCCAGGGAGGGTTATTCTGCACTAACCAATCATCCGAATGTTCAGTCTGACTTTCTATTATAGATTCTCAGACATTTTAAGCATTTCTTAAACACTGAGGTTGGTGGGGCCTCATTTCGGAAAAAATATGTAGGTTAGTCAATAACAAGAGACAAACAGTTTTTGATCCCGGCTGAATTGTGGCAGGAATTACACGTGTGATGTTCGTCAATTTAAAAGATCATTTTGCAAGACAAGAAAGTTGCAGTTTCCCATGGGGGACACTGGAAGGGGAGGGACTTCGCCTCTCTCTCTCTCACTGTAGTTTTTATCAAACAAACAGGAGGAAACTGTGCATTGTTTGGGACTATTTTCAGAAAATATAGACTATCACCAGACTTATACTTTAATGTTAGTCATGTGGATGAAAGGAAGATGTGGACGTCCATCTCATCCACACTGAGACGTTTTCGTGGCCGTTTTCTGGCTCCTCCCATTCTTAACCCCTGTTGCCTACAGAGCACCGATTGGCTCAGTTGCAGACATTGAACGCAACACCAGACCTATTTGAATCACTGAAAGAAGTCTGAGAAACGAGTGGGTAGCCTTTGCACAACAATGAGGACATTAACAGACAGTTTGGATTTTGTTTCTACTGTACTTCGGCCTTCAGTGAGAGTATGCATTACCATGTGCCACATAAAAAGCTTCCACCACATCTGTTAGTCAAAGGATTTTAAATAAATACGTGGCAGTCTTCTACCAGGTAGCAGGGTCGGGCAAATGATCACACTTGGTTCTTTGAAGGTGGAATTCCTTCCAACACATCCAGAGTAAAACTGAATGACTGAAAGATTCTCTACAACTCTTCTGCTTAATGTCAACTGAACACATTTATGTGATTTTTGAGTTAAGTCTTTTTTCATTCATGTGGCTGGATTTGCTCCAGACAATAAAATGATTAAAATCCCATTCTATTAGTACGAACATTTGCTGTGTGCAGCCTTTTAACCTAACATTTGGAAAAGTCAGTACAACTGTAACGAATAATTAAAAGCGAATGTTTTTTCGTAGCCAATAAAATGTGATGAACAGTGAGTTGTTGCTGTTCAAGGAGCCAGTAATGGATTTGCCCTCAGTGCTTCCTCACGTCAAGCTACACGCTCACAAATACAGCTGTGCTGAGATGAGGTGGGGTTAATACATTCAGGGACATGGAGTTTATCAAATGGATCAAACTGATGTTCCATTTGCTTCAGGTACACATGGATATAAATGGAAACATCCGAGCAGGAGAGGATCTGGAGTAGAATTACCGTTAACTGAAGAGGACATGCATGACAGAGAGAAACACCAATAAGACAGAGAGAGTTCAGTCAGACATCATGTTCAGAAAACAGCTCCAACTCAAGCTACGTCAGGTCAGGCTAACACGCCAACACTGAGGCCTGCACTGAACACTGAACAGAACAAATTCTAGAACCGCTTCAGAGCCTTTATAAAAACTAAAATCAAACCATTTGATGTAATGGAAATAAATCTAATCTAGACGGCTGAATACACAGTTTACTGAAACATACAAACCATTCTTACACACTTGTGTTTTGTCAAGATGTTGGGGGGCAGCTGTCACTCATTTTCACTCCCAAAGACGGTCGAGTCGGGTCGTTACCCGATCATTATCATGTAAAGCATCACTAAGGCTTTGTTCAGACTGCAGGCAGATCTTTCTCAAATCAGATGTTTACGACAGACTGTCTGCACTGTTATTATCAAGTGATCAGATGGGATTTGTGCGTCCAGACGTCACCAACCTGTCTGCATGGGTTGCTGTGGTAACGACGTAGGCGTCAGTAACTACGTACGATGGTGACGCAGCTTTCCAACGCGGAAGCATGAGAAACGGAGATCCATCATCTCGCCCTCCAAACAATCGCGCTGCCAAGTCGCCCCAGACAAACTGAGCGCTAGGAGGAGGAGGAGGAGGCTGGTCTACAGCCGCTCTGATGCTCTTCATCGCTCTGGATTTGACGTAGAAATCCGGATGGAATCGCATTTTAAACCACCTCCAAATTTGGCTTGAATCCGATTTGCAAAAATTGCATTTCATGTGGATTTTTGCCGTCCAGACTTTCTAAAATCAATCTGCCAAAAAACAGATTTGGGCTGGCAGTCTGAACAAGACCTAACTGGTTCAAGTTTAGTTATTATGTCAGCTTGTCCCCAGAAGTCAGAAACAGAAACTAATTCTTCTTCTATGTTAAAATGCAGATCACAGAGAGGGATGCAGCAGTATGACCTTTTCTCTCATGTTAGCGATAACGAGCACAGATGCGATACTCATTGCTCTCTTTTGCCCAAATTTAAAATCCATGTAATGCCACCTCACTGCCTCCCAGTCATTCTGTCGAGACTGAAAAAAGGCTGAACAGTCTTTGATCACAGCAGACATTCGGACAGAAATAACATTTATAATGGGCTCATTCTGGTACCGTACATGCTGACACACCTAAATGGGACGGAGCCATGAATCATTTTACAATTTACGCCTGTTGCTGTGACAAGTCAAAATGTCTGCTGTGAGAAAGCTGCTCCGACTAATAACACTCACAGGCCATTGGATCACAATATATATAAATAAATAACATGTATGACTTATTCTGATCAGCTGACACAAACACACAAAGTATTTGTTTCAGAAACAGAGAAGTTAGCAAAAATGTACTTTTCAAAACTGTAATCAAATGTTTGGCATTTTATTTCATAAAAGACAAAACCAATCAATCAAAATTTAATTCCCAACCAATAATATGTTCTTGCAGCAGCAAGTGTAAACCAATCAAAACATCTGCCAAAACGTTGCGTTCATGTGTAATCACACAGTTTGACCTCTGAAATCAGACCTTAGCTTGTGATCTGCCTCCAAAGCAGAGGTCAAACAGACCGATCTGATAACAACTGCCCCACACTCCTTTTTACTGAAATGAATCGAACGCTTAAAGTTTCCCACACAGTTCACATCAGGACTGTGTGGTCAGCACGCAGATATTCATCTGAGTGCTGCGTGTGATGTATGGTCCAATCAGAGTCTAAACAGTTTGGAGACACAGTCTAAACAATTAGGACTGCACCCGTGTTTGGCATGTTTTAGCCCATTTACTACAACTCATGCAGACTTTGTTTTAACTAATAAAGTATGCTTCAGTTGCTATGGGGGTGACATTAAGTTCACTTCAGAGCAATTTGAAAACCTACTTGTAGAAATCACAAACTTGCTTGAGGCCTCCAATCAATTACAGTCATTATGTTTAGATTGACTTGATAAGTCTGAATGTCATTATCAAGCTAAGGCAACATCATTATTTAAAAAGTTGGCAACATGTTCACAATGCATACGAGTTTCTGCAAGTAGATTTTAACTGAAGTGAACTGAAACCAGTGGCTGTTTCAAAGATATAACAGATTTGAAAACCCTGCAGCATGTTTGGAGTCTCAGTTGCTGCTCTCAGGTTTTTGAACAATATTTAAAACACCATATGTTGTGACTGTTTATCTCTGCAAAGCGGGAAAACGCAATCAACTATGAAAATGCTGTTAATACAGCTCTTTTCATGCCCTCTTCACAGGCTGACCTCCTCACCTTTCTCCAGAATATCTTCAGCTCCTTCTTCCCACTGATCTTCCTCATCCTCATACTCATCGTCCACATCTAGGCAGAGAAGAGGCAAAAGACAAGTATTAAAAACTGCATTAAAGCTCCTTTTACCTCTGAAAAGCAAGGAGGCGTCTCAATGAAAAGTTGAGGGAGTTGAAGACAGAAACTAAAAGAGGAGGAAGAGTTTAAAGGATGTGACATGAGATGAAGGAGTAGTAGATTCGTACCGGCTTCGTCCAGAATGAACCCTCCATGTCTCGGCTTTTTCCTTGGACGGTCATCATCGTCCTCCTCCTCCTCTTCATCATATTCCTCCTCATCTTCCAGGTCCTCTCCCTCTTCCTCTGCTACCTTGTCGCTGCCCACGGGGCTGCCCGTCTCCTCCTGGGGACGGATCACGACAAAACAAGCTAACACTAAAGTACACACTATTCTCCGTGTCCTTTCTGTTACTGAAACTCTGCGAGAGGTGCAACTTTTAGCGGTTTAATCCCCCTTATTAACCGCCACATTCAATCACAATGTTTACCTGAATCCACCGGTCAGTTAGCATAACTAGCTAGCGGTTAGCATACCTCATTCTCCACCTCCTCGGCCTCTCCGTCGCTGCTGCGCTCGCTCTGGTTGTCCGAGAAGTCGCTGTCCTCACTGTCAGACATCTTGTAGCCCCGGGCAGACTGCAGCAGCGCAAATAACACAAAACCACCGTCCTGAAGTTTGAATCGAGCAATCAATGTGAGCAGCTAACATGCTAATGCTAGCAGCCACTGAATCAATCAGGATGGCCTAGCAAAGCATGCTAATGTAGTTTGCATGGATATAACGTTCCCGATATCTCCAACAGCTGCAATCAAATGTTAACCAATGAGCTCCGGAGGCTGTCACTTACCTGTGTCAACTCCCGCCTCGGTGTTATATCTTATTGGGTGATAAATAAATGTAAATATAAGCTTAAGTTCGATTACTCTGACGCTTCTCACGTCTTCTTGAAGAACCGCGAGATTTCGGAAAGCTGCGCCTCGCTTGAACGAGATCAGGCACATATACAGGAAGTGACAGAAATATTTACATCCTTTTAGATCCACCTGTAGTCTGCAGACCGCGCTCAGATAGTTATGGCTGAAATAAACTTTATTATTATTCATATCAACCACACAAGATGTTTGTTAACAGATTAAACCGTCACTGAACAACATATAGCAACAATCTAGCGTTAAATATTACAATTATTATATTAAATGTAGGATTTTCTACAAAACGTGATGTTTGTGGTCAAAATTAAGAGCCAATCAGCTCTTTGATCAGGCGATAGCCAGGCGTTTCCCATCATGCCCTGGGTCTTGCAGTCGGTGGAGAGCAGCAGTGTAATTATCAATCAAATAAACAGGCTGGCGTGGAATTTAACTTACAAACACAATTTCTCACCACAGCGCTATTATATCTGGAATAATTGGGATATTTGATATCAAAATAAGAGTATTTTTTTAAAGAATTGGTTTGACAGAAATATCTTTTTGTTGAGTCAACTGAAGGTTATCTTATGAACTATACGGTTAATTCATTTCCCACTTCAGTTTTCCTGTAACACTTAAGGAGTTTGCTCTGGTTATTCTGGCTATGCCTAATGGTTCTGCGACTCTGGGCGGGGGTTTTTCATGTCAAGATGATGCTTCTTTGGTTAATCCTGTTGAAACGTCCTGTAAGAACAATAACAGCTGTTCGCTTACTGTTTCAGAGTGAGGATGTCACAAAGCCTCATGTCATTACATAATGGAGAACCTTTGCTAAGAATATTCCTTGGATAAAAGTTTGGTCATTGCTTCATAAATACTTTATTACTAATAAGATTAGAGAGATTTCCTTCAAAATGATACACAAGTTCTACCCTGTAAAGCATTTTCTCAAGAAATTTAAGGATGACCTAAATATATATTGTTCTTTTTGCAGAAACCTGCCCCATCTTTTCTGGCATTGTCACTACTCTAACTAAAAGTTATGGAAAGATGTTTCCAAATGTGTCGATGACATCTTGTACAAAGATTTTGCATGTTATATTCGGTTCTTTACCTATGACAAGAAATCTGAGGAAAAGGCTTATTTGGCTTATTTGTTTGAATTGCACTATGAGTCCTCTTATTGTCAATGAGTGACAATTTGTTCAATAAAGGAAAAAAGATGCATTGTGCGGCGATCGCCCGATCGATCCTGCGCAGGCCCGGCCATGGATCTATAAACTGGCTCATCTCGAACGAGCCTAATGTCTCGCGGGTTTTGGACTGCGTCTGGGTCAAGAGAGAAGGTGGTCTCACTTCGCCTCTATTTTTTGAATCGTACAAAACGACTGTTTCCATTGGCCTCTGTTATACGTCATATAAATGTAGAAAATATTGTTGCAGATAATCTTCTCCCAAGTTAAACAACGGTGCCATGTTTTCCTTGTTAATGCTCTCAAATATGTACTTGTTTTATTAACCAACAAAATTCCAACAGTGGACCACTGCGCCTGTTTAAAACATTAATTAGGAAAGAATTCATGATATAAGAACAAAATGTGTTCAGTGCTATACTGTATGCTCTGCTTTGACCACCAGTTTTTCTATATTTTTAATGTATTTAGTTTATAATATAAATTTTGAGTTTTTTTCATAAACATAACATGCAGCGAACACAGCCAGGGGGAGATACCGATATTTAAATTACAAAGACAAAGATGGAAAAGACTTTATGCTCACCATCTCATGGGTTTTATTTCAGCATCATACAAAAAGTACAAAAAAACAAGCGTGTGGTTCCTCGGGGACAACGCAGAGTGACTCCTCCTTCTCAACACACTATCTCTGATGCGTCGTGACGTCACAACGTTCGACGGCGCTCTCGGACCGGCCAATCGCATCGCGCGGCTCAAGGGAAGTCACGGAGCGTGCGCGTGTTGACTCCGCGTCTGGTTTTGAAAACAGTTGAAATCCTCCGCACTTCGTTCCTCCGTCGTGTCGTCGAAGATGAACAGCGTCGGAGAGGCCTGCACCGACCTGAAGCGGGAGTACGACCAGTGCTTCAACCGCTGGTTCGCCGAGAAGTTCCTGAAGGGGGACCGGAGCGGCGACCCGTGCACCGAGACCTTCCGGAAGTACCAGCGCTGCGTGCAGAAGGCCATCAAGGAGAAGGACATCCCGGTCGACGGAGTGGAGTTCATGGGCCCCAGCAAGGACAAGCCCGAGAGCTGATGGAGAGCAAACACAGACTGATCATCAATACTGATACCAATACACCGTACTGACCGTGGAGTGTGTCCACGAGGCCCACTGAGCATGCGCAGAAGCAGAGACGACGCTTCCTCCTCATCCTCGACGCTGAAGCTGAACAGCGTGCGGATTTAGAGTTTAAACACACAGACCTGATCCCAGAACAGACCTGATCCCAGAACAGACCTGATCCCAGAACAGAGGATTCGTTTAGTTTAATTAGAGTTTTTCTTTTCAAATCTGCTGTTTATATTTTCCGTAGTCAACGGAAAACTGCGTGTAGAGCTGAAACAATTATGCGATTACTAAAATGAATCGGCGACTATTGTAATCGATTCATTGTTTAAGTCATTTACCAAGTAAAAACGCAGACCATTCTCTGTTTTATATCATCGTCAAGTGAATGTCTTTGGGTTTTGGACACAAGAAGACACGTGAAGGCGTCTCCTGGGACTCTGGGAAATTGTGATGGACATTTTTCTCTAATTTCAGACATTTTATAAACTAAAAGATTAATAGATTAACTGGAAAAATCACTACTAGATCAATCAATAATGATGAAGTGACATTTTGTCCATAAAGACAGATTTATTTTAAAAAATATTAGATATTTGTTTTCATACCCAAAGTTTTCATTTTTTCTTTGAACCAGGTCGAAGGTCAGTTGGAAAGTAGTGCCGCACTGCCATTTTTCAGTTTTTCAATTAGACTTTTCCTTTTTGTTTTTATTTTATTTTTTGTCCTTTTTTGACTCATTTTTAAATTTCTGTTTTAGTTTTTATTTAAGAGCTTCTTTAGTTTAACGTGGAAGTGAAGACGTCACATCTGAAAACAAGTTTCTCATGTGGTTTAAACTGATTTGGTGGAATCATGGTGGAACTGTCCTTTAAATATTTTTAAATAAAAAAATGTTGCCCTGAGAATATTGAGACCTGATAACCAACCAGACAAAGAGAGGGCAGCCTCTCCAGCTGTGCTGTGCTTTCATTTCGTTTGGGACTATGAGACACTGAAAAGCAAAACCAACGTGATGAGGGCCTGAAGGAGGAGGTGCTGCAGCTGATCTTGAGCTGATATTCAGGGTTTCTGCAGTATTTACCAAATAAAATTGAAATACTGCATAAAAAAGCAATTTAATACCAAATGTCACCGTCGTAATGGTCACAGAATGACCGAAAACCAGTTAACAAAGGAAGAAAACTGATGTATTAACCAATTTTGAACCAAAATCGATGCTTTTTCACACTTTTGAAGACCTGCAGATATCCTGATTTGTTTATTCCTAAACAAAATGTATTTAACCAAACACACTCGGCAGAGAGAAACATTGATCTGGAACCTGTTCTGCCGTACAAAGACCGTAACCAGCCAACATATTTGGTCAAACTTGAGTTAAAACCACAATCTGACTTTGTTTCACTATATAAAAACTGTTGTACCATAGAAATGTCTAATTTCAGTGAAAGCGTGTAAAAACACACAGACTGCTAAAACAACAGCACTGCATCAAGGGAAAGCTAGCTGAGGAGAGTTTAAAAGTTTTGAATTTTAACCGTTATGTTTTCAAGGTTAGGAATATGCTTGAATTTGAATATCCTCCTTGAAAAATGCTTTAATTTTCAACATAATCTGGTGTTTAATACTTTCTTCCAGTTTTCCAGTACTTTCTACCGCTCCTCCTGGGGTTTTTTTGTCTTTGTTTACGTGGACTTTGCTAATATGAAGCTGTGATTGCATTTAATAAAACGCCAGACTACAGTAGAAATGGAAGGACTGATGAAATAAACTCTTTCTCAGTAAGATGTTTTCCTCTGACGGCTCATTCTTTCTTCTAACTCAGTGTTTTCATCCCGTTTGGCAGCAGAGAGGAATTTTAATCTCTGTGTGGGTTCGCCATCTGAAGAAAATTGAATAAAAGACTCTTGACAAAAGCAACAGAACTGAAAACAACTTAGGAACTGGCATTAACTACTATTGTGTTTTATTCTAACGGGAACGAAAAGACTTGACCACAGGAGGCTGATTACATGAACACGGTTGGACTCTGCATGCGTTCTGCTCGAGGTTTCTGCCTGTTTAAAAGGAGTTTTCCTTGCCACTGTCTCCTAGTGCTGCTCATGGTGGGAATTGTTGGCTCTCTGTAAATATAAAGAGTCGGTCTGTACCTGCTCTATATGAAAAAGTGCCCTGAGATAACTTTATCATTTGCCGCTATATAAATAAAACTGAGATTGAAATATTGACGTCTGTCTTCTGTACGTTGTGACGGCCCCGGGGCTTCTGCCGGGCCTTGGGTGTGTTGTGTTGTTGTTGTGTTTGTCTTTTCAGTGTTGCTGGTCCTGGCTGGGAGGAGCTGACATAATTGAAGAAGTGGAGGCAGCTGGCCACTGTTTCCAGGCTGTATAAGACCGCCCTTCCGTTTTTGACGAGAGGCGTCCGGGTCCTCGTTTTCCTTTCGCTGCCCTGGCAGCATGTTTGTCTGCCAGGGTTCTTTGTTAAAATTGTCATTGTGGTTGTATTTGTTAGGTCAGTCCTGTCTAGGTTAAATAAAATTCTTTTTTGGTAGTAAATCTCTTCGTGTGCTTCCCTACTTGCTATGGTCCCAGAGCCGGGACTCGGACTGCACAGTTTTGTTACAGTGCGTGTTGACAGGGCGCGCGCAGGAAGCCGTTTCTTCGTTGACCACAGGTGACAGTAATGACTATGCACAGGTTAAAGCTGTTGTACTGAAGGCGTATGAGTTAGTCCCTGAGGCTTACCGCCAGTGATTTAGAAATTGGAAAAAGGGGGACATCACGACACAGTCGTTGGTGTTCCGCTTCGGATGTGAAGGATTATGATGATTTGTGTAACTTGATGGTGCTCGAACAGTTTAAAAACTCAGTTCCAGAGCGAATCGCAATGTATATAAGTGAACAAAAAGTGAAAACTGTGTCGGAGGCGGCTGCACTGGCCGATGATTATGTTTTGACCCATAAAGGTAGCGGTGGAGATTCGCGCACTTATGCTCTTGCTGGGGGTAGAGATAATGGCTCTGCTGGGGCAATGTATTTCTCTGGGCGTTCTGGTGGACATTTTCTTTCAGAACAGAGAGTGGATCGTGGTTTCCGTGAGGCCGAAAAGGTTTGTAATTTCTGCTATAAAAAAGGCCATTGGAAAAGAGACTGTGATGTGCACAAGGCACGGAATAATCGAGAGCATGTGAAACTGGCTGCGTTAGCTGCGCCAATTTCCAAGGTGGTTGTCGCTGGCCAGCCAAGTAGTGAGTTACCATCTGTCATATTGAAGCCTGACTTAAGCTCCTACTTGCCTTTTGTTTTAAAAGGACATGTCAGAGCACCAGATATCCTGCTGCATATCCATTACGTACGCTGACTACAAAGTCAGTGGTGCGTGCTCTCAGTCAGTTTATCTTTGGGATACCAAGAACTATCCAGATTGACCAAGGGTCAAATTTTTCCTCTCATTTGTTTGCACAGGTATTAAATCAGTTGCATGTTAAGCACAACCAGTCCTCTGTGTATCATGCGCAAAGTCAAGGGGCGTTGGAACAGTTCCATCAAACGCTGAAATCGTTGATACGTGCGTACTGTGTGCAAATGAATGCTGATTGGGAGGATGGATTGCCGTGGTTAGTACTTGCGGCCAGAGAGGTAACACAGAAGAGTATGGGGTTTAGTCCAAATGACTTGGTTTTTGGACATACTGTGAGGGGGCCGTTAGCTGCTCTGCAGAATAACTGGAAGGAGGCTGAGCTGCCTCAGAATTTGATTATGTCCATGGATTTAGGCAGCGATTGTACTCTGCAGCAATGTTGGCGAAGGAGAAATTGACTTCGGCACAGGAGAAAATGAAACGTCTGTATGATTGTCGAGCTGAGCAACGTGTTTTTAGTCCGGGCGACCAGGTTTAGGTGTTATTGCCTATTGTTGGTTCACCATTTCAAGTTAAGTTTGTGGGTCCATATAACGTAGTGAAAAAGCTACTGAACTAAAATCATATGCAGAACATGCACCCCATCCCTCCAGCTGTAAATTAAATACCAGAGATGCTCAGACATCATGCATGGTGTACTTTATTTGTGCTCAGGTGACATAAAAAGTTCATGAAGAGGTAAAGGGGTCATGAAGTCTTTTTTGAAAGTATTTTGGGGGAGGCAGGAGTGGGGGAACAGTGCTGAGAGTTCATCATCGTAAGAGTCAATCGAAGACCTTCGAGGAACTGTTCTGCTCCTTTCTCCTCGAGGAGTTCACACTGACGACACTCTGACTCCATCTGTGGAGGGGAAGAGAGACAGAGTGAGATGTATTATTGGTCAAAGACAAGACCTGAACAGCACTTGAAGCAGAGTTGTTAAAGTAAGTAAGAGCGTAAAACAAAACTTTCATAACCCCAGACCTCAAGGACACAGTGCCACCCACTCTCAGCTGAAACGTCGGAGTGCTACAGGGCTACATTCTAAGTCCTCTCCTCTTCAGCTTCTACATTAATGATCTGCCTTCAGCATGTGTTGGAGCTGATGTTCAAATGTATGCAGATGATACAATAATATACTTACAGGGAAAAAAACAGGAAGAAGAAGAAGAAGAAGAAGAACTCTTAAAGTCACACACATACTGGAAAATATCACACAGTGGCTTTCAGATTCTTTAAAAAAAGTGGTTTCCAACTTCAAATATGTCTTAGACTCAACTCTCTGCTTCAAAAACCAAGTTTAGCATGTTAGCATGTTGTGGCAAGAACCAAATTCAACCTCAGCAATTTCATATTTATTTGTAAACACCTGAAGCTGCTGAAATGTATTTTCATGCTATGATTCTACCGCTGATACAAAATAAAAGATGGACAATAAAACACAAGATACCATCTTTGTAATATACATCCTAGATATCTTATATCAATTCTTGTTTAATGTACACATTTTTTGAATGGATTAACCCTAAGCCTCAATTCAATTTTCTGCGGTGTCCCTCAAGGCTCAATACTTGGTCCCATTCTTTTTTCCTTTTCTATGCTCCTTTAAAAATACAATCCGGCTGGTGCTGTGGACAAATCATAAATCTTATCTGTTGCATAAGTCGACTAGTAACACCCTACTACACTCTACTATAGATACTGATATCATGAACTATAGCTAAATATAATAATATTTTCAGTTCGTCAAGTGTTCAGGTCGCCATATTATTGCTGAGCTGTTGAGTTTCTAGCACGAGATTTATTTTATCTGACCCAAGTGCACTGCTTCTGGACAATAAATCACAAGAGGATGGTTGGATATCATTTTAAAAGCCCAAACATGATTCAAATGTAAAGAAATTCTTCAATTGACATATTTCTTATTATAAGAAATGCAAGAAAGTATGTATACTTTAAATAGTTATGTCTCTCCTACAGCTTCAAATTAGCAGTTTTGCATTGTTTTAATTCTAGTGCTCTTCATAAAGAATTTTAAGTGCTCACCCTCGGCCAGCCTCAATAAAATGACATGCTGTGTCTCTCTTCCTGCCTCCTTACCTGGTTGAACAACAACGCGAGTTTTTCAAGGTCTCTGTTCAATTTGAGTTTGCGAATTCCTCCGACAGCCACCCACTCTTCAATGAGGACTTTCATTTCGTCGGCAAAACATGTCAGGGTGGAGCTGGGGCAATTCTGCTGGAGACAGAGAGAGAGAGGGAGAAAGAGAGGACGCCATGAAGACAACAACCACGACCTCATTACACAAACAAAGAATGGGCCTCATGCGACGAACCAGATTTGATCTAAAGTGGCACGTACGAGTGATTTAAGAAAATTTGTCCTTTTCCTCGTCATTTTGTCTGAGGTCCGAACCTGTTGTACGAGTCCCGAGTCCTTTCTCCACAAGGAGTAAAACTCTCATTTGACTTCAGATAATGCCTATTAATAGATAATTCCCAATCTGAATGAATAAATATAAATGAAAAAATATGATAAATATGATACCGAACAGTCTGCCTGAGGATCTGATGGACTTTTTTTAAAGAAACCTTGAGACACGTGTGGGATATTTCTTTTTTAATCATATTACTAGATATTTTATACGTACTATATGTTATATTAAAGGTCAGGTCAGAGAGGTCAAGTCATAATCAATATTAAAGCCATAATCAATATTACAGTATTCTGCAACAATCAATCAATTGTTGGGTCTCTGTACACATAAGGAGTCGGTCTAGACCTGCTCTTTATGACAAAGTGCCCTGAGATAACTTTGTTATGATATGGCGCTATATAAATAAAACTGAATTGAATTGAATCATATTAGCTAGGTTATCAGGTCAAGTCAAAATCATATGTTAAAGATGTATGTTCTATCGTTCTGAATCTTAAAGTTTTGTTTTTTATTATCAGTCTGGCTGACTCTTAGAAATAATATCAGAGTGTCAGAGTCTTGGTTTATTATCAGCCTGGAGAGAACTGCTCTGCACTGTCCTTAGGTGGTGTCATAGTACAGACCTTTAGTTGACACCATTATTTACTGGCCAAGCCCAACCAGTTCTCAGAAAATGTCAAGGTCAATGGAAGGATCCAAAATAAGGGATGTGAGAACAGGTGAGCAGGGTAGGCAGCTCGAGGATGGCAGGTCTGGGGAGAAGGAGGGAAGAACCTGGCCTGGGAGGAGACGGGGTCCTTACTCAAACAGGACCCTCCCCACTCCTACAGCTGAATGAAGCACCCTTCATGAAGGTGTAAGGTTTAGCATATAAATACAGCGGCAAGCTTCGGGACGAACTTCCCTCTGTTGAACTGTCGTAACATTCTGTAACCATGGTTTCGTATCAGCATCTTTCGGAAGCGGCAACTGTTGCCATGATCTGTTCACTCTGCTGTTTATGAGCTGAGTTTTTCTACAATAGAGAAGGGAATATTTGATCCAAAATACAGTGTCTGCATGACTATATTAAATGTCTATCTTACTTTGAGTCAGCATCGATGGTGTAGGGGGTGGTTGTAGAAAGGCCTATAGAGAGAGTGGTGCAGAGGGCTGCAGGATGGGACGGAGGCAGTCCGTGCTTCTGTATATTTGTAGAAGACCAGGGGCGGATCAGAGGTTGTCGGCTCTGTGATACTTCCAGCTATCAGTTAAATAAATATGGACCAAAGGGAGTCACACAGATAACTCCCGCAGCCAGAGGTCACAGGCATGCTAGGAAATCTGTAACTACAGATGAACCCAGCCCCTGAACTCAGGCCAGATTACATTACTACATTTTCTGAGTGATATAGTAAAATGTTATGGTGCAATTCACTTCCTAAACTAAACATTTATATTCTTATATACCCTTTGTGTTTGTTCCTCTGGCTTTCTCCTCTGGCGCAAACAAATTACAGCAGGATGTTGTACCAAAGCCCATATTCCAAAACAGTGTAGTGAACACTTCCCCCTTTTGCTTACAAAAGATAAGTATAAGCACCACGG
>LKNJ01007534.1:0-12063 GCA_002120245.1 Maccullochella peelii | reverse complement strand
AGACTCTTTCTTGGAAGTCTGCCACTGTGATGGTTACTGGACCCTATTCAGGGAGGTTGCGGTGGTCTGCTCTCAGATCCACTAGCCACTGGGCATTGGTGTTACGTGATGCCTCTTTCTCCCATATGTTTTTCCAGTATTGCTCAGTCTGCAGCCTTCGTGGGTCTGCTGTCATGTTATTATTACCCTGCCACTGAGAGTACAGTTTGGATGGTGCTGCATTCACATCTTCGAATAGACTACTCAGAGGGTACTTCACTTAGACTTGGTAATCGGCCACAGAGGGTCCAGGTGTCCAGCTTGGTTATGATCTTCAGTCTCAGGTCAGCTGCTCTTGTGTTAAGCCTCTTTGCATTGTATAGGCTTGTTGTTACTGGGGTTTGGTACCCAATCTCGGGTGGGGATGATGATGATGATATCTCCCCCCTGACCTGTTGTATAATGTTTACCATGTTAACCATCTTAGTTTAGCATGTTAGCATGCTAATAATTAACACTGAACACTAAGTAGAGCTGAGGCTGATGGAAATGTCATTAGTCTTGCAGGTATTTGGTCATAAACCAAACTATTGGACAAATTGAAGTTTTGACCTGATTATTGCGCTAGATGAAAAGTCAAGAGATCATTTGAATGAATGTCTTCACCAAATCTATCTGAAAATCTGCAGAGATTCATGAAAGAGACTATTCAAAAATGTGTGCAGTCATTCGCACTCACGAAGCATTGAAGAGCATCATACGTAGGGAAAATCTATAAGATATTAAGCTACAAACCCACAACTTAATCATTTCTCCCACAGAGATCAATTTATGGGCCTCTTCAGTGGGGTAGAGTAACTGCTGCAATTATGTTAATGTCAGAATTTTTATTTCATGGTCAATGGCTACACTATAGACTCCCAGCTTAACTGCTTGGATGATCATGGTCATGCCATTTCTGTTTAAATATGATAAATGTGAAAGGATAAAATTAACAACTAACTGTCTTTACATTTCTGAAACATTTGTAACGATTTTAAGGAGCCGATTTCTCGCCAAAAGAAATGTTACTGTTCTGACCAGGGTGTGTTTGAATCTCTCTTCTGATGGGAATGAGATGAGAGAACGGGGAAGCTGAGGGTCCACAATTAATACAACCTTACTACTTTTGAGGTTGCTGGTGTCAGCATGCCATTTAGGCCTTATTTGCAGATTGGAAAGATAATGACAGATGAAGCTCACCCAGTAATGGTCTGTAAGAATTTGGCTATGGAGCCAACGTTGCTTCCCAATGAGCTCACAATTGTGGTACACCACCTGAGGAAGAGAAGCATTCCGCCGCCCCATAAAGAGCATATTTGGAGTGATGGGGCCAGGGTCTGCAATGTCAGATGAAACATATCCAAGCAGTTTGGAGTTCATGATGCCTTCAACTTCTACTAGAATTGTGTGCAGGATAGCTTTGGGAACTGATTGGCTTCCAAGAACTACTCGCAGAGCACCCATGACTAACTTAATCTCCCTTTCCCAGACGCCACCAAAGTGTGGGGAACCAGGACGACTGAAGCAAAAAATTACCTGGTGGTCAAGCAGCTGTTCTTGTAAACTTGGTGCCATAGTGTTGAAAGCCTTGTCCAGCTCTGCTTGCTCTCCATGGAAGTTAGTGCCTCGATCTGAGAAAAGTTCATGGAGCTGACCTCTCCTGAAAACGAAGTGACAGAAGGCTGAAAGAAAGGCATCGGTGTCCAGAATGATATCCAAGTGAAAGCAGCATATCATGCATTTTAAGATTATGCCCCAACATGTCTCTGTCTGGTGGCCAATCTTGATTGTGAATGGTCCAAAGCAATCAATTCCAGTTAACTAGAATGCTGGCTTGAAGAGATCTGGAGAGGCTAGCCATCTCTGACTATGCTGGCATGAGCGCTGATGCTGTCGGATGGCTGCTCTTCTCTCAGCAACTAGTACCTCTGGCGGATTTCACTAAAGACTCTCTCTGGCCCTGGGTGCAATAGATGCTCATGATTATCTTTGATGAGTAGCTGAGAGATGTGGTGGTTGGGGTCCAGGACTATAGGATGGATCATCTCCTTCCTCCCACATGGATGAGGCCTAGGCTTTGGTCAAACTCAGGAGCCAGAAACAACAACCTGCTGTTGGATGAGATACTCTCAGCTGGAAAGTTGTCCTCCTGGGCCCTTCTGAGAAGAATAGTCTGACATTGAGGATCTAGCAAAAGATCAGCTGCCGTAGTAAGAGCATCCTTCCAGGTACCACACTGAATGACATCCAGGGATGCCAGATCAGAGGAAGGGTTTAGAGAAATACTGTGAATACTGGTTGGTTTCCTCAGCTCACTAGCCTCCTCTCCTAAATGGGTGGTGAGTTCAAGAATTGCCCACAGTGTGTCAGAGAGGAGCAGGAAAGTGACGCCATCTCTGTGGTTGAGCCAGATCTGACAGGGATTTTCTCTGAGTGAGATCATCAGCTGGGTTGTAGGCTCTGTCCACATACCGTATTTCCTCAAATAAAAAACCGGTAGTCAAGTAAAAGCCGGGTCTCCAATAATGGCTGGGAGAGTGGTTGACATGAACAAATAAAGGCTGGCCCCCAATGTAGACTGGGAAAAAAACAAGGGTGGATAAACTCTTGGTGGCTGATATTATGTGCATGCCAACTACAGTAAGCATAATGTATATTTCCATCGCTTTAATTTAATAAATTCAACAATTGCTGTGAGGCAACAGTGCTAACCAGTGCTCACAACGTTCCTAATCAGTTTATTTACATCCAACAAGGAAGGGGTAGAAGTAAAAAGGCATGGTTGCCTCCTGGCACCATGTGAAACCAGAGTGCTGGTGTGTAGTGCTCTTAGTGGGTTGAGCAGAACAACCTCTAATTTGGCCAATTAAGCCTTAAGAAGTTTATTATGCTTTACAGTGAATATTGTGAGTTTTCACTGAAGGGCGTGGCCACCGTGGCGTGGCGAATTTCAATGTCTCATCATGAAGAAAGAAACTGTTGTAACTCGGCTCCATATGATCTGATCTTTTCCAGATTTCACACATTTCATAAGATTGCTGGCCTGAAGACATCTAAAGGTCAATATTTCAAAGTCATAGTGCCACCCGGTGACAACAGGAAGTTCCCTGTCCCTATACTTTGATACATTATTCCTTCTAGGTTAACCAAATCCACCTCAATTTTGGTCAGCAATGCCATAAGCACTTGTTGATGCTTCTCTGTGACAATTGTGAGTTTTCATCAAACGGCGTTGCCGTGACAATGCATTCTTCGCCATGAAACAGGAAGCAGTTTTTTAGGGTCCAAGGATGCTTGAAAGCTCATGAAACTTGACACACGTCAGAAGGGATTCATTTTGTTGTCTGATATGTGATTTCGACATGGGTGTGGCTAAATGGCTGCGTTTCGCTGCCAAACAGGAAGTGCTTTTTAAACCGACTTCACATTGTCCAATCTGCTCCAAACTTCCCATGTTTCATGACAACACCGCCCTGAACACATGTATATCCAAAAATTCAGTCATAACGCCATCTATTGACATCAGGAGATGACAAGTTTTATAGTCTGACATAGTGCTCCTAGTGGTGTGTGTGTGTAGGAGCTAAGCTCTGCCATCGGTCAAATACACAGAGAACTGAGAAACTAGTTTTTACTAAATCATGAAGTGGCAGATGCTGCATGCCCTGACGTGTGGCAGGTGCAAGGGCCCGTTCACTGCTGCCTGCAGCTTTAATTTCTATTGAAATGTCACTAGCTCTGGCTCGAAGGACCATTGTTTTAGGTATAACCTAATTGGAGAGGGCTGGAGCCTAGGGACATCAAATATCAGACATGAGGCACCGGAATTAGGAAAAGTGACAAAGCAGATTCCACAAAAAGGAACTTTATTTTGACATGTACTTCCCCTTTAACTTTGTCAAGTGGTGGGTCTGTATTAATTACACAAACAGAGAAAGATGTATGGAATAAGAGATCAGTGCCATGTATTTCGTCATCTTAACCATCTTAACTATTCTTAATTATCAAACTCAAATTCTCATTGGCTCTGAACAAAGTTAGGGTAATATTCAAACAAACAATACATCAGTTAACCATTGGAATTAGTCATAAATGGAACTAAACAAATATGTGACATTATCAAACTGATAAACATTAAAGAATAACTCACTTTTAGACATAAGGTCACAGGATTGGTTGGTGGCAGAGCTGTGAATGGTTTCGCCTCCTAGTCATAAGAGCACTCATTCAGGGCAGATTGAGTTCACCTGTGTCTAGCTGACTCCAGACAGGACAGGTGTGCCTGTTGCTCCTCCCAGAGCACAACAGGGTCATGGCCGACATGGAACCTTTCAACAGTTACGTTTACTACATTTGAGTTGAAAAATTTGGGCTCATCTCCTTCATTGATTGCAGTCACTTGGAAACAGTGTAGTATTACTTTATCATTGTTTGGAAATACAGTGCAGGCTTTTCAAATCAAAAGAAATTTAGAAATCAAAAACAGCACATACCAGAAAATGGTAGCAATAATAATAATAAATCCACTAGACTATTAAAAGAAACACTGGTATGGTCCTTCACAGAACTGTACAAGCGTGCATACACGCACACATGTCTAGTTGTCTTTAGAGTAGTGGTAGTAATAAACTTGTTTTTATGAGGATCAGGTGACCGAGGCCCCTGATCTTGAGTGGAGGAGACACCAGGCCAATAGAGGGCCACCCAGCTTTTATGTTCTGTCTGGATAATCAACCTAGCAGCCAGGCAGAGCAGACACACACACACACACACACACACACACACACACACACACACACACACACACACGTACATATACTCACAAAGGTGGAGGCCTTGCCAAGCTTTACAGCATAAAGATGACATATTGGAAGCATTCTGAACCACAGATGATGTCCAACAGAGGTTATTCCCATGTTATTTTTGTCTGAAATCAAAACATTTCATTACACCAACATATGCGACTGTGTAGTTTGGATCAATAACTTGATTGTTACTTTTAACACGACACATTGTTAGAGCTGAGATTGTTTTTTATTTTCTAAGAGTGTTTGTTTGGGTTCCATGGTTTCCGTAACTTCTTTTATAACAGATTGATGACACAAGCAGCAAATGTATCTATTTTTGCTGCATTTAATGGCAGAGCAGGATATGAAATACAAATTGCTCTTGTGTTTATAACTGAAAATAATTCAGGAAGCAAGTCTTGTGTAAGGTATAATTTGATTGATACAGAAAATGGGTCCTTTTAATAAGCAAGAATAACGCCTAATGGCCCATTGAGGCTGTTACGTTCATTACACCCCACAATGAGAATGTACTGAACAAGTGAAAAAAACAAATGATTTTGCACTTTCTTCTAGTAGTTGGGTGAAAACTGTAATATCTATCCTGAGGGTGGTGCAAGAGGAAAATCCATGTGGTCATTAAAATCAAAAGGGTTTATCCCCTTGGGAGCAAGAATGTTATCATTAAATGTATTGGTAACACATTAGATTAGAGACATTGTGTGCAAAGGGGACATTTGGCCTGTGGGTATATCCAACGCAAGCCTTCAACACATCTTGTCAGACTGCAAGACTGCACTGTCACAGGCGCTACAGATGGCGCCATGACCAGGTTCTGAGAAAGCTGGCTGAGGTGCTGGAGAGGTACAGACAGAAAAGCAGTGGATGTCCACCACCAGTGGAACAACACATCCACTTTGTCAGGGAGGGCGAAGGAAGAAGATGCACCAGGCTGAGAGAAATACCATGGCTCTTTTCCTCCAACCAGGAGTGAAATATGAGAATCGATCTTGGCAGGCAGCTCCAGTTCCCCAGCAAGATTACCACTACGTCTCTCTGCCCTGACATAGTAGTGTGCTCCACCAAGGCAAAAGCTGTACTCCTCATTGAGCTCACAGTACCATTGGAGGAGGGGAATGGTAGTCCACCACCAGTTCTTTGGTCTTGTTGATATTGAGCTTCAGGTGATTGTTGTTGCACCATGTGGCAAAGCTCTCTATCTCTCTCTCTAGCAACTCCTTCTCGTTGTCATTGTTGATGCGTCCAACAATGGAGGAGTCGTCGGAAACCTTCTGAAGGTGGCATGAACCAGAGTTGAATGGGCTGTAAACCATACTGTGACTAGAGGAGAATGGTGAAACACCACATCGCCCCATAAAATTATACATAACGTTCTGGATTTTACTTTCACTTGCCCCCTTTCCTCACTTGGTACAAGTCTTTCATAGAGGTCATCAAGGACTGAAAATAAGCTCTTAGTGTTGTGTCAAATAAACCCTTTTTGGACCAACTTGGATTTTTTCTTTGGGTTTTGTTTGTCTGTTTATGACTTGGTTCCATACTAACATCTGCTGCTGTCAATAGACCTGGATATAAAGTTTTTAGAAAAGATAGGGTTGAGAGTAGAGGAGATGGGGTGGTTTTATACAGTGTAATCAGATCTAGTGGTCCTGTGATAATGAACTTGAGTGCATTAGTTTCAATGGTGTACTGTCTCCTCAGATGTCTTATTCCATCATTGGAATTTACACACCCTCTGAAAAATTGTCTTTTTTGAGCTTAAAGTCTTGCTCAGGGAATGCAATTTTGATAAGGAAATTATTATATTAGATGATTTCTATGGGATTTCTCTGATTGGTAAAACAAAACACACAGGAAACTTTTAAAGCAACTTGTCGATACATTTGATTTGGTCCAGCTGGTAAAGGGACCAACAAGAAATCAATGTTGTATTTAGCAACAAACCAGAGATAATAATTAAATCTTATAATATGGTGACACGTTGGTCAGATTGTAACTTGACCCTCATCAGCTGTTTAATATTCCTAGAAACAAAAACCCATATCACGAGGGAATACCCAGGTGTAACATAAATTAATTTGAAAATGCAAAACATGGTCAAAAGACGGTTCTCCCATGGTAAAAAGGAGATATCTGGAAATTAATGAAGGAGAGGAATAATGCTGACAGATAAACATTTGTTATGTTGAGGAACAAGGTTACTAAAGAAATTAGAAAAGTCAAAGCTAAATGTTTTATTGATGTAATAAGTGAAGCAAAGGGTGATACTACAGCAATGTGAAAATGACTAAAAACACTGACAGGGAGGCTTAGTGTTAAAGGTGGGGTAGGCAGCATTTTTTTGGCGTCATTGGGCAAAAATTCCATAATAACCGTCCAGCATATTGTAATTCAAGTGGTCTGAGAGAAAACCTCTACTTCTGCCCCTCCTCTTGGCTCTGTTTTCAGGCTTCAGAAAATCTATCCCGTGACAGGAGACTTTGACCAATCACAGGTAATTTCAGAGAGATGGTGCATTCTTATTGGCTGAACTACAAATGCAGATGCGCATGCACGTCCCTTCAGACGGTGAAAGTCTGATTCAATGGCGGAAAATCCTGCTGAAAATCCTGCAACTTGTGATAAATGTCCAACACCTCCTTTGCCTGCAGTGGCGTGTAGTACAAAACAACACGTCCCGGCTCCACACGGAGCTTCGGGCTCATCATATTCGATGCCATGGCGCTCGTATCGACGTGCCAAAGAGGCATGATGACAAACAGTGGGGAATAACTTTTGAGGGGGGACAGTGGCATGTATGTGGTGTTCTAGCCTCTCATCCCGCTGCTGGACGGCGTTGCAGCTGCCTCTGAAGCCTGGGGTGCACTGCTCTGCGGCCACAAAGCGCTGGAGGGGCGTCTTTGAGAAGACAAGTCGTGGCGGGAGTGACCGCGGTCTCGGTGAGGCTCACGCCGTGGAGAGTGAGCACTACGAGGGATAAGATTTTGCAGGGTAACCGACTCCTTCTGCTGCCAGTCAAAGTTGTGGGTTTGGTGGGAGGGGCTTAGCGTAGTGGTACAAGGCAGCAGAGAGAGAGGTGGAAGGTTTGCATAGGTTGTACAGATTTTGCCTACCCCAGCTTTAAGACTGAAAGTGAGTTACAAATTAACATAAATGGCAAATTAAATCTGGAGTGCGCAACTTTTGTCTCATCCATCTGGCAGTGAGAGTAATTACACAAACACTGTGGATGCATTCTTATGACGTATGCTTACAGGGAGCTCCCCTGTAGGCATGCTCAAATTTCCACAGTTCCAAGACAATAATCCATTATTTAGGTAGAGTAAATGTAATAGCTACATAGCCTACTCCAGAGATTTTATAAAGACCAACCTGTCCAAGAGCAGTAACGCGACACCCCTGTCTGCCCTCAAAAGATTTTTGGATTTTACACATTGTGTATTTTATTGTTATTTTAATGGATAATTTAACATCAGGCCAAGGGACAACAGTTGAAATTAGCCTTTTGGCTAACACTGACACATTTACAGTGATTTTGATCATGTGCATTGTCCCTGTAAATAAATAAAATTGTTTAAATTAATTTTCAAAGATGTGTTCATTGAATGTTTTTTGTGTCAAAGCAATGAAAATAGTTTAGTCCACATTGACTTCTGTTGTACTGACTGTGTGAAGAGTTTTGAAAAAGTGAACTCAAGTACTGAGTAAAACTGAGTTACCGATTGTAAAAAACTGTAATATCCCAACCACAGAAGTGTTAATGACAAAAAGACCACGTCTCTATAGTGCCTCAATTACGAATATTCTTTTGGTTTCAACAGATATACACAACCACCCCCTCTGAGTCATTTCTGTTCACCCCATGCAGCCCATTTCCCCCCTTTCTGCTCCCCCCACCCTCACCCCAAGCTACTTTGTGTGCATGGAAAAGCTCAGGGTGATTCCGCACTATTTTTTATGGCCACATTCCAGCCCATATATCTGCCACACAAGTCATCAACTGCACTGCGAGTGTGTGTGTGCGTATGCAATGCTAGGTAGTTCCCTGCCTCCTACTGAGGCATGGATATAAAAACACAGCATTACACTGCTTTCATCTAAATGTGTGTTTTTTTATGGTTTAAAGTATGTATGTGTGTGTATGTATGTGTGTGACTGTGATGTATGTGCATGTTTTCATGCATATGCATTTGTATTACGCACGCATATGCAATTTGCGCTTTATGCAGTTAAGTGAGTGTGTGCATACACATTTAGGTACATGCTTTATTGAGTGTGTTTAGTGCGGGTGTATTGAAATGTGAACATATGGGAGTGTAAAGGGGAATTAGTGTGTGTGTGTGGATAGATAGTTTATCAGTTGGCTTAGTAGTAGGAAGTCTTTGTCATAAGGGAGTCTGACAACTCTGGATACCGAATCCAGGTGGTGATTTATGACACACACACACACACACACACACACACACACACACACACACACAAATGAAGTGAGAGGCATATTTTGTAGGGAGGAAAGCAGTTTTATTGGTTGCTGAAACATCAGAAAGCCAGCTGTTTCCAAAGACAGAGTGAGGAATAAAGACATTTGAGTGTTCTTAGTCTAGTTTCTCAGTTGCAGGTCAGTTGTTAGTTCAGCTACACTCAACATTTCACTGTTTCCAGGTGAAAACTTTGTAACTCTACCTCCAGCAACTTCCATCTTTCACTCAAACTGAGAGCTGACAAGGTCCTTTATGAAAGACAGCAAATTAGGGATATGGGACAGGTACAAGGAAATACATCACACATCATATTGGGATCTAAAAAACTCATTTATCGTGGATTAATGTCAGAACATTTCATGAAAAATAAAATTAAAACCACTCTTTGCTCTTAGCTCACACTGGCAGAAACAACACAATTATTTTCATAAATCTAACAGCACGGTGCAGATCACAGTCTAATTTGCCCTTCCCAGTGCGTCAGGGACATGGTAATTTTGTTGTCTGGCTCGCCTGGTGGCACACTTGGGGTAGGATCAGAAAAAATACATTGCCATACATTATGATATGGGTAGGAACCACCATCAACAAGTACTGAAACATTTTTGTGGTAATTAATAAATCTGCTCTCAGCTAGCCGCATCGCTGGTCTCATAGCTCTGGAACAGCTATGCCAATCCAATGCTCTCTTAGTCTTAATTCTACTCTCTCTCACATTAGAAATTGTCACATCATGTAACATGTGATACAGCAGCATTTGCACTGTAATGCAGTCCAAGAATGAAACAAGAAACCCTGAAAAAACTGCAAAGAAAGTTGGAAAGGAGGCCGGATGAATGAGCCCTGGTAATCTGATGTCTCCTGCATAAACAGGTAGAATACGAGTTATAACTGACCAGTCTGATGCATGTAGAGGTGTGAGTGGTTATTTTTCAGCAGCCTGGTGTAATTTGCCAGTGATTTAATCAAAGTAAAGATGTTACAGTTAAGCAGGTGAAGGACCCAAATGCAGACACGGTGGAAGCTTGAGGCAGTTTTTCAAAAAGAAGGTTTATTGAACCCTTACTGGGTGCAGGTAAGCCAAGAAACACAAAGGTATCCTAAAAAATTGGGGGAAAAAAAAACCCCACAAAAGGGTAACAAGAAACACTGAGAGAAAGCAAACACAACGTAGGGGAATGACACCACAAAGCACACAAGGACAAGACAGGCTTAAATAGAAACAGACTAACGAGGGAAATGAACACAGGTGAGTAACAAAGAACAGGTGGAGCAAATCAACAGATAATCAAGACAAGACAAGGGGAAAACACTAGGGCAGGAACACACAGGAACAAGACAAACCAAACTTCAAAATAAACCAGGAACAACAAAAAGTCCACAATTAAGAAAATAAAAGTCCAGATCCTGACAAAAGAGGGTTTTCATACCACACTACTAGCTGTGGATATACTGTAAAAATCACCCATATTAATTTACATATGCTGACTGATTTACCGACGTTCCTCCCTTGTTACATGTTACATAATAAAATGATTGATGAACAGATCTTAAAAGTATTAACATGGTAGTCATCCTGTAAAAAAGAAAAGAGCTAGTTTGCTCTGATTCCGGCCAGTCTGGTGGTTGGAACACAAGGTTTCAGTTTGATAACAGTGTTTTTACTTGTTATCTGGTAGCTGAAAGCCGCAGATTTTTAAGGTTTGTTTGTTTTCTCCATCAAGGTCTCCATTGAGACATGATATTGCTTCTTATCATTTATCTCTGGCACCAGCCATATTCGCCCATTGATAACACACCGACCTACACACACACACACACACACACACACACACACACACACACACACACACACACACACCATAGTGTGATCTGCTTAAGTGCTCTTCTGACATGACCTTAACATTTTGGCAAAAATGAAACATAACTCAAAATGTAACGTTAACCCTGCATGTGATAGAGGTGCTAGGGCATTCACGACTGCTGCATTTTAGTAGTCATTTTTAGTAGTCATTAGTAGTCATCAACTACTCCCAAAAAGTAGTCAATTAATTGCAGGAGATATATCATGTTTTTTCACCCAATAGCAATGATCAATTCTTGTCAAAAAGGCCTCATTATTTTTTGTGTCTGTCCAGCAGAGGGTCTGTACGTACAAATTTAGTGTAAGCCATTTTGATCACACAGAGTTACTCAGCGAGCCACTGGGTCAGTTGAACATAACTAAGCTTGAGAGATGCAAGTGTTTTTGAAAATAATGTTTGTCATTTGAGGATTGTGCTAAAGCAAAAAAAACCCACTAGAGTGAACCAGCCAAGTGAAAATGCTTTGGCCATGAGCTATTCAAGATAGTCATCTGTGTGTGAGTGTGTTATGTGTGTTGTGTGTACACCTCAGGCTACTGCAGGTGATATCTGCACTAATGAGGCTGCAGTTGATGTAATCTCTGTATCAGTTGTCAGTCAGTTTACAGACAGGCATCTGCTCGTTCGTCTTCTTTTTTTCTGTTGTCCTTGTGTCTCTGTCCTTTTTTGTATTAGTCCATAGATATACTATTTCTAAGCTCAACAATATACTGCTAAACTTTTGCATACTGAGGGCCCATTGTGGTATTGATGGATAACTGGGAACATATCAGTAAAGCTTACTGCCCTTCATTTAATTCCCAGCACAGCAATTATTAACTTCTCAGTCTGAAGTAAGCCTTTTTTTTCATTTAGGTCAAATATAAAAATAAAAAAAAGAAGATATGA